>JAVQIZ010035845.1:0-12041 GCA_036023535.2 Galaxias brevipinnis
AACTACCATACACATTAGACTGTGTGTGTGTGTGTGTGTGTGTGTGTGTGTGTGTGTGTGTGTGTGTGTGTGTGTGTGTGTGTGAGAGAGAGAGAGAGATTAGGTGATGTTGATTGGTGTAAAGGGTAGAAGATTGATTTGTTGAGAGAAGAAGAAATCTGCTTTTCCTGCTGTGCATGTGACCAATGCAGTTGAACTTGAAAAGCTGAATAAGGCGCGGGGCCGACCAGTAGTATTTCTCTCTCCTCCGTCTCCTCCTCTCCTTATTGCTTTTTTTTTCTCTCCATGTTACATCTGTCTTTGTCCTCTGCTACCTCTCTCTAGTCTTCTCTCTTCTTTTCCCTTCCTCCTTTGATTCTCCCCTTTTCTCCTCCTTTCGTACTGTCTTCCTAACCCCCCCCCCTCTCTTTTCTTTCATCCCCTCATTCCCCTGCTTTCATTGTCTGGTGACACTTCCCTCCCTTTCACGTCTCCTGCCGTCCTCCCTGTGTGTTTCTCTCTCGTTTATCGCTCCCTCCTTTTCTCTCTTTGTTTCAGTACTCCTCCTAACCACCTCCTCCTCGTACTCCTCCTCTTTCTCCTCCCTCCTCCTACCCTCCATCTTTTCTCCCTGCTCTCTGTCCGGAGGCAGCAGGTCTCTGAATGCCATGTGGGGTTGGATGTGTTCAGAGACGAGGAAGAGGCTCTCTGAGGGTCTCTCCTCCTCCTCCTCCTCCTCCTCCTCTCTCCTCCGTTCCCACGGCTGTCTCTCAGGCAGGGCTCCTGGGTGCGGGGCCGGGGCTTTGGTCCCCTGGTGGGTTCCGGTTCCGTGACGAGCTTAGCGTCTTGAACGGCGTGTGCCCTGAATGCTCCGACGCTGTGTCTCTAATGTGCTTTCTCTGTGCCCCTTTCTCGATTCGACGGACGAGTTGACCCATACCAGTTGCTGTTTCCCCTGTGAAAGTAATGCTTTAGAACAGCAGCCATCTGTGTGAATGGGGTGGAATTTTATGTTTACTGGTTCTGATTCTCCTAATAGAATTTGTTAAAGTAGTTGGGATTCTCAGTTTGGGTTACTTCATTTGTGTGTTCCTCTCCTTTGAATGACCGTACATGCCTCTGACTCTGATGGTCTCTCTGGCCTCCTCTCCCCACAGTCTCGTGGGCGGTGCTGATCCCTCGGCTGGACCTGGTCATCTCCCTGGTGGGCGCGGTGAGCAGCAGTGCCCTGGCCCTGGTCTTCCCCCCGCTGGTGGAGCTCATCACCTACTCGGACCGCCCGCTGCGCCCCTCCATGCTGGTCAAGGACCTCCTCATCGCCGTGGTGGGCTTCGTGGGCTTCCTGGCGGGCACCTACGTCACGCTGGCCGAGGTCTTCGACCCCGAGGAGGAGGCGGGGGTGGCGGGCGGGGACGCCAGGCTGAACCTGAGCTCCGCCGACCCCGTGTTGAACTTTAACCTCCTGGCCGGGACCGCTGCCAACCTCGGCTGAGGCCTGACTTCCAAGCCCGCCCACACACACACACACACACACACACGCACGCATTCCCTCCACTTCACAGGAAGTCTCACCGGCAGGTGACCATATATGGTCAATGGTTTCTTTCCGGGCTGTGGCAAATACAAACACAGTCAGGTGATTAAAAGCCTCCCGGGAAAAAGAGAGTGATGGGCGGAGTCTCACTGGTTCAGAGGGAACGTACCGGAACACTGCACCGAGAAACACCAGCTTGTTGGGAAGTCAACATCCTGGTCCTTTTCAAGAGACACTAACCTCAACCTTAGCCTGCAACCTATCCAGGGATTCTCTGTGCTGCGGGTTTCTCTCTGCTGGAAGAAGAAAAAAAAGAAAAGAAAAAAAAAAGATCATGGTTGCCATTGATGTTCTTGTTTGAAAAAGCTTCCGGAGTGATGTGTTTCGGTCTTTATTGCTTTTTTTGCTTGTTTTGTTGTTTGTTTTTGTTGAGTTTGAGTCCTTTCATATTGCTTCACCTTAATGGAATAATTCCCTCATGTAACCCACCCAATATGATGGTTTGTCCTAATATATAAATAGATCCATTCCGATGCCTTTAAAGCCATTCCCGAAAAGTCCTCAAACAAAACTGAACACGATGAGAAAAGATGGACAAAAAAAAAGCTGAATTCCTTTGATATGCCAATAAAACATGCATTGATAAGGTTCTTAGATACCCCACCGATTATACATGAGATCTATGGATAGATGATTGGGTCCAATCAGCATCGGCAGGAAGTGAAAATGTGCAACTCTGATTGGTTCAAATTAATTTTTTGTCCAAATGGGTGTCATGTGACCGCTTCATGCACAATATGTGATTTGACAGTGCTTTGTGTTGACTATCCTTTCATGTTGAGTTATCTTTCATGTAAAGGTTATTTGCTATTCCAGGACCCTACCTAACTTTGTTGGGTCATAATATTTCTAGTTACCTTTTGTGCTTTTAACAGATTGGTATGTTGCCATGATACTTTACCATAATTTCATCATAGAAGCATATGTAGCAATATCCCACACACTTATTGAATTCACAGGGCAATAATCAATTTTTCAACTCCTGTGATGAAGCACCCAGCAGATATCTCTTTGACCTTTGACTTGCGGTTTGGGTCCAGATCGTTTGGTTTCATGGACCTCACTGTTATGGATTGGGTTTGAGCTATGTGTGTTGAGCTGCATGTCTCATTTCAGCACCACCTTTAATACTCGATACATTTGAGTTTTTATATATATATATATATGTACTAAGTTCAATTGGTCTTTCTGTTTAAAGCGCAACTAACCATTTGATAGTGCTGACTATGGCGATGGTGATTAGTTTTGATAGTGAGGGGGGATTACTCTTGCCACGATAAACCTTTACTACTAATATTTCCCATGACTGTTTACAATGTCCGGTCTTTGTAGAAGGTACACTGCGAAACCATCGGTTTGTTTTCTGACACATAGCTTCCTTCTGTTTGTTTGGACACAGAAGACTTTGTGTGTGTTTTTTTGATGTTGTTGTTGCTGCTATTACTGTCAGACCTTAGACTCCTGGTAAAGCGGTTTGTTTTGTTGTGCCTTAAGAAAAGAAAGAAAAAGAAAAACAACCCCCGCCTATCCCTTCGTTTAAGATTTTAGAAATAAAGAAAAGAAAAGCGGAGCATGACGGAGACTCCCACCTGGCTCTGCTGGAAACGATCGCAGCCTCTTTGCCGTGGATCGATGGCAAACAAGCACAGCGCGAGGGCGCTATACAAACAGTGTTTTGACGACAACCTTCCCGATTCATTTCCCAAGGCAAAGTTCAGCCCTTTATTTCGTTTTGAAAAAAAGGACCACCACGCTTAGAGCCCCGACTTGCTTATTGAAGTTGTTTTGGTGTGAAACTGGGTACTGGAAATAGGGTTGTTTGACATTGGGGCTCTGGCTGTATGCAATCAAACAGGTAATAAACACATTTTTAAAGATTCAGGTTATACCAGCGTAACATAATTGAGCAGAATGACTAACGATATGATCTCCTTTTAGCTACGGTGTGTCTACCTTCTGACTACACATGCCCTCCTGGCTATTACTACAGTATGTCCTACTTCTGATTAATATAAGACTACTCTCTATCTACAGTATGGCCTCCTTCCTACTACAGTATGTCCTCTTATACACTATGTCCTAACTACAGTATGTCCTTTTAACTACAGTATGTCCTAACTACAGTATGTCCTCTTATACACTATGTCCTAACTACAGTATGTCCTCTTATACACTATGTCCTAACTACAGTATGTCCTTTTAACTACAGTATGTCCTAACTACAGTATGTCCTTTTAACTACAGTATGTCCTAACTACAGTATTTCCTAACTACAGTATGTCCTCCTAACTGTAGTATGTCCTCCTAACTACAGTATATCCACTATTAGCCTTTTGTCATGGGTTCATCAGCTCTACTGCCAGTAAACATATGGCCTGTGGATGGTATACAGACTACAAATGATACCAGAATGTTCCACCTGCTCATCGTGTTACGATTGCTACTTGTTTACTACTGTTGATACGACTCCATTAAACAAAAAGACATACGCATTGAAATAAATCATGTTGATTTCTGGTGTTCTTTTCATGGTGTTCAAATGTTTAGAAGACTTCATTTGTGAAGGCAAAGTCAGTGTTGTGATTCTCTGAATGATAACGCAGGGAGGAACATGAAGTGTTGGTGCCACGAGTATAGTGTGTGTGTGTGTGTGAGAAAGAGAGAGCGAGAGAGAGAGTAAGCAAGCATGCAGGTGTGCGAGAGCGAATGTTCCCTGTGAACATCAAGACAGTTGAACCGCTGCCCACCCTCTGCATCAATTCTCTCCCCCCCAAAAAAACCCGAGACGTATTTGGCTCTCCTCATTAGCATCTACATGTATTTATTTGGACTCAAAGCCCCTGGCTGTGCAGGTGTGATAGCGATGCGCCGTGTTTGACCACCTCATTTGGAGGGTTTTTACTTCCACCGCTTTTTGTGGCGAACGCTCTGGTCGCGAGTGGCGTTGGTTTGTGAAGCACGAGCTAAATGAGTGGAACGTGGAGGACATTTGAAATGCTAAAAAGCCTACAGGGTCAAGCGGCGCTCGCCAAACCGAGCCACTTATCTCTCCAGCTCAGGTGCTGCCCCCCCATAGCCCCCAACCCCCGCCCCCCCGGCATATAGCAGTGGGAAGCCGCCGCCACACATAACTTGGGTGTGCTATTCTAAAAAGGATTTCACCACTAAGGAAATCACCCAGACCTACCAGCCGTTCTGCAACGCCCCTCCTCCTCCACCTCCTCCTCCTCCTCCTCCCTCGTCGACTCTCCTCTCTTGTTGGTCTGACTCATCTCAGAGAACATAGCTCTTCCCCCTGCTCCTGGTTACTTCTCCATGTTCTCTGTCACAGACACACACATATATAGGTCGTCACTGTTTTATGACAAATACACATTTGCAGTCATCGATAATATTCCTGAAATGGTATATTGCCCCATGCTGTGATTTATGTAATGCAGGCATAGCCCTTTATACACACAGACAGCCTTTCAGACACACTAATGCTGGCTGAAGGTCACATTGGGTTTTACTCTCAGGTCATTTGAAAGAGAAGTCTCGGTCAGTGTATGTGTGTGTGTGTGTGTCTGTGGTACATACGTTAGTAATGTGTGTGTGTGTGTCTGTGTGTGGTACATACGTTATTGTGTGTGTGTGTGTCTGTGGTACATACGTTAGTAATGTGTGTGGTATATGGTACATACAAACGTTAATGTGTGTGTGTATATGGTAAATACATACGTTAATAATATGTTTGTGTGTGTGTGTGTTTACATGTCAGGAATGATTTGTGTGCGTGTGTGTGTGTACATGTAGGGAAGGATTTGCGTGTGTGTGTGTGTGTGTGTGATGCCGGTTGTCATGCATGTGTATATGTGTGTTAGAGACACAGTCACGCTGTGGGCTAGCGCGCGGCAGTGCTGGGAGAATCCTCCAGCAGTGGAGGGTGTATAGGCTGCTCCTCTGTGATGAACCTCCTGTGACGTTAAGCCCCTAGGTAAGCCTCGTACGGGGGGTCTCAGCATAAACCTCACGCCCAGCACAGTCACTGGAGGAACGTCTGGGTTTAGGAGATAGCCCTTACTGGCTCTCCCACTCAACACAGAATGGTTTGTTTTACCGTAATTATTAATAATGAACGAGCATTGTTAGCATTATAATTCATGTATTATATTTGTTGAATCACAAGCCTGAGTAGGTGATGATTGATATTATGTTTTTGGCGAGTTGGGGACTCCTTATGAATCTTGTCTTGACATACATGAAGTTTTGCAGAAAGGTTATTTTTTCAGGTATCAATATTTTTGTGAACACAGTTTAAAAAGACATTTTTTTAAGAAGCTTACTTTAAACCTTAAATTATTTTACTTATAGTTGAGAATATGTTTTAGTTAAAAAATATTCTTTATTGAATTGTGGTGGGAATGGGTGTGACACTGCATGGTAAAATGACCCCACCATGGCCTTGTAAATACTATGACCCCTAGCCCTAACCCATTACAGCTGACTGCAGAGCTGTAAGAGTCAGTGCAGATGCATATAACCTGCCACTTAAACCCTCCTCAGGGACTCTCCATGCCTCCAGCCATCCTATCTTTAAACAGATTTACTATTCATTATATAGATTAAAACGGCTGTCTATTTCATTGGTTCCTAGTGGAAAATGGCCTATTTTGTAAATTGAACCCGGTCGACGGAAGAAGTAAAAAAAAACAACTTTTTTTATTGTCCCTGATGACAGACTAAAGATCTGTAATGAATTGTGTGATAGTTAAACTAGAAATACCAGGATGCAGGACGGTCAGTTCCACTTAATCCATAAAGATATATACAGTATGTTCCAGCAGCTGTGATGTCATGAAAGGAGCTGGGATCCTCACTAAGCCAACTGGCGTCCCATGGGAGCGTGTCCTGATTACCGAAGATTAGCCGGAGGATTTGACATTTTACTTCTCTTTCTCGGAAATGATTTACGACTGACGGGGACGAGGAAAAGGAGAGTGGCACCGTCCCTGAAACCCTCCTGGAAAAAACAAAGCCTCTTTTTGGTGCATTAATCAAACATCTGTCCATGAGATGATTAGCTTCTCGTGGGGAAACATATTTGCATCGCACGCCATTTCCCATCAACTTAACCTTCACTCACCTTTTTTTGTTGTTTATTTATTTATTTATTTTTACCGCTTGGCGAAATAGGCCGTCTTGATTGGCTGTTGACAAGCGGGACATTGTTTAATCAATTCCACAGAAATATGTCATCGATCTGTATGAGTGATCTCACAGATAATGAGGTTTTCTGGGCCTTAACCGTCAAAATGATCGATCACTGTCAACAGCTAAATGTACCCTCCTTCTTGTGTGTGGAAGCACTGAACAAGGTGCACCTCGTTCCTCAGAGCAGGCATGTGCACGGCGCCGCAACGCCACACTAATTGGTGGAGCCATTACACAGCGCCGTCCCCTTCCGGTGAGCGGCCTGCACGGCCACCTGCCCTCGAACAGGAACCGGCGAGATCGCAGGATGAATTTAAAACGCTCTGCGTCGACCTCCTCTCTGCTGAATAGACAGCGTCCCTCCTTCCCGTGACCTTAAGTCTACTTGATTGTACGACGGCGCTTTGAGCCCGACAAGCAGACAGGAGATGCTGTCTGGTGGGGTGGGGAGACAGATGGAGGGGGGGGTAAATAGATATGGGATGACCGTGTGTGTGTGTGTGTGTGTGTGTGTGGGTGGGTGTGTGGGTGTGTGTGTGTGTGTGTGTGCGTTCGTGCGTGTGTGCGTGTTTGTGTGTGTACGTTTGCAGGCATTTGAGCGTTTATGTGTGAGTGTGTGTGTGATCGGTGACTTCTAGTACTTGAAGTATAACAGCTCCCCACTTTTATGGTGTTGCTATTGGAGACTTTCTGTAAACGAAGCAGGCTCCAATGTCAAGCGGAAAAAGTTTGACCCGAATCTGCAGCACTTTAGTAAAAATTACAAGGCTAGAGATTAGATTTTTACAGTAGAGGTTATTGACTTCATGTGCTTTTTCATTCATAAATAAGATGATTTTATTTCTTTATTTTCTTTCGTTTTAATATGTTTAATCCACGTTTTCTAACATGTTATGCTTGAGATGACTGTTTTGTCAGTGTAAATCCCAATCCAAATAAAGTGTTATCTTTATCTTTCATCGCCGTCAGTTTTATGTTCTATTATGTTGTGACCCTGTGCTGGTATGCATACCTGTCATTCTAACTAACTGTTTTCCCATTCACAAACTCTCTCCAAAAATGGCACTGGACTCTGAGTTCAGTTGCAAATGCTAATCACACACAAGCTCAAATACACACAAACAAAGAAACGCTCACCCACCAAATTAGTAAATTCAGGAATATGTTTTGCCACTATCTTAGTTGCAACTTTGGTATAATTAAATGAGAGGAGACATATTGAGTTGAATTAAAGTGCTTTATTTAGGTTTCATGATTGAAGTGATTGTTCCCATGTCCCACTGACTTCCCACGTAGTTTCTCCCCGTTTCCTCTGTAGGAAGCTCCGACCGCCAACCAGTCACCGTCACAGCGGCCTGACGTCCGACACCAGCGTAGTGAATTTGAGAGGTGGACGAGTCCTGCTACTGCTCAGGTCTGTGAATCACAACAAGCAGGTCGTCCGTTCTCTGCTCCGGCTGTCAGTCTCCCTAACCTCCCCCGGCTGGATCCACAAAGATCTATTCACAGTCAGATCTCCAACATCAAAGCCTCCTGGGATGATTACCGTTACCAACAAAATGAACACACACAGCTCCTGAGCTGCGTGCTGGCACACTCTCCTGTAGACGTGTCCGTGCCTGTGACTGCTCATGGATTGCGTGTTCATTCACAAGGACGGATGTTTATTTGTTTCAGACCTACCACCTCCAAAGTGACCAGAGAGAGGGAGAGAGAGAAAGAGAGCGAGAAAGAGTGCGAGAGAGAGAGAGAGAGAGAGAGAGAGAGAGAAAAAGAGAGCAGAAAATTAGAACAAACGTTTGTTTGTAGAGTTGATCTATCCAAGGGATTTAATCAAAGCCCTGTCTGCTGAGTGTCTGTGTGTATGTGTGTGTGTGTGTGTGTGTCTGTGTGTAGTAGAGAGAGAGAGAGAGAGAGAGAGAGAGAGAGAGTGTGTGTGTGTGTGTGTGTGTGTGTGTGTGCCTGCGTGCGTGAAGTGTAAAATAAAGTGTAGTGTTTGCTTTATTAAAAAGCCATCCAAGTGTATGTTTCCACACAGGCCTTATTCATGAGTATTGACCCTGTGTGTGGAGCCAGGCGCTGCTGACTGGCTTTATTAGTGTGAGTTTTACAGGCCTATCCATGACATTCCCACAGCACTCTGGGAACTCCTCCGCATTATTCCAGAGCAACGGCAGGTTAATGGAAGCCAGGTGGAGCCACCCTGTGTTTCCGACGGATTTTGTGAGTGCGTGATTGACGGGCGGGACGTGGTGGTGAATCGTGACGTTGCCGTTCGGAATGGCAGGGTCGCGATGGAAACGCAGAGATTCACGAGGAGCAGCTGTTTTGGTTGGCCACCAAAGAGGGGAGACCTTTCCGTTCACCTGAGACCGTTGCTAATTGGAACGTGTGGACGAGTGCGTTGATGTATGTCTGGTCTTGCTCTGGGTTTGCATGTGGTCGATGATGTGTTTTGGTTAAAGAGTACTACCAGTCACCCGCTTCTGCTGAAAATACGTAGGTTAAAAGCGGAATCGATTCCAGACAAGCAAAGGCCTGCATATATTGAAACGTTGTAGAGTGTGGTTACTACACGTATATGTAAATTCAAGAACATCTGGGCACCTGGCGCTTGACATGCATGTTAGGTCATCAAAGAAAACTTTTTTTTTTAATTCCTCCTATTATAGCTTCATGGGAAAATTCTTTTGTGTGTCACAAATCATGAATATCAAGATGTATTTAGGGGACCATAATGTGTGTAACATAATATTATGTCAAAGGCAACAATTATTAAAAGAAATCAGTGTTTTGCTGATGCAAGGTGAAGTCTTTTATGTGGCTGTTGATGTGATGTTAACTGGCACAGAGAAGAACACGACACCCACAAGTGACACAAGGATTACTTGTTTCTATATTTAGTGTTTATGTACATGAGTATTGGCAGGACAACTCTGTACATGTGACACACACACAGCGATAACACAGAGATATCTCCAGCAAAGAACACATTTACAGACGGACTCTAGAGCAAAAAACACTGGCTGCAGATACACAAGGGAATGTCTCAACAATGACAATTTCCTCATCGAACTGGAATTTCCTCACAACAGTAATGTTCATCCTCAAAAAAAGAAACAGTCCAAAAAGGTATAAAATAATTTAAATCTCTCCAAAAATGCGTAGTGAATAATGCACTGAAAGAACTATACAAGGCTGGTAGCTACTGTATCTCTGCAAGTCAACGTGAATTGAAACCAAAGGAAACCAACAAATAATGGCAGACAAACGCATATGTCATGCAGCAGCAAAGAAGACGCACAAGATGGATGAAGAGGATGGTCTTCTCTGAAGCTCCGTCTCCCCGTAGACAAAATGGGGACGATGAGACCCAGGACCAGGCAGCAGAACGCCGCTCTTGCTACAGGGTCCGCTACCCCGAAACGTGCCACGATGAAATGTAAACATAAATATACAGGTTGATATTTCTCGCTACAAACAGTTCAACAGTCTCTGCCACAGCGCCCCCCCCCTCCCACCCCGACCCCCCTCCTCCGCCCCCGCCCCTGCCAGCTGTGTGAGTAGTCAGTCTGTAATACACTCCTTAGTAGAATATCACTTAGAGTTAAATAAAACTTTTTTATATATATTTATAATAGATTTATTCTGTGTGCAGAGTCTTTTCTTTTTGTTGTTGTTGTTGTTGATGTTGTTGTTTAGCAGTACTTCCTTGTTTTCACCAGTTTGCTCTGGTATTTGACCGAGTGGCCGCCGTGCCCCACCACGTAAACGTCCAGCAGGTACGTCTTGCCCGCCTCCAGGCCCGTGATGGTTTCCGTGGTGACGGCCTTCTGCAGGTTGGGGCTGTGGAAGTACTTGCAGAGCACCTTCTCCGACTTCCGGCGCGTCTCGGGCCCCGCGCACTGGTTCTGCTCGCGCCGCCGCTGCTCCTCGCCGTAGCTCTCTGCCACCTCCTTTCGGTAGACGCAGTACTTGTTGCGGTCCTGCGTGCCCAGCCAGGCCACGGTGGCGGAGCTGCAAGTGCGCAGCTTGTCGAAGGCCTTGATGCGCGTGTCCTCGGGCAGCGAGGGGAAGGGCTGCTTGCTGCTGGGCCGGGTGGTGGCCAGCACTTTCAGGGTGGAGGCCCCCTTCCTGCTGCCCCGTAGCCGGATCAGGTACTTGGCCTTGGGCTTGCCGCGCAGCTGGAACTGCCGCACGCCCTCCACGTTCTGGGAGAGGATCAGCTTGCCGTCGCGCCTCACCTGCACCTGCACCGAGTCCAGGCAGGCGTGGACGAACATGGCGACCCGCTGGTGGGAGGAGACGGGGGCGAAGCGCAGGAACTTGCTGCCCTTCCTCTTGATGAAGACGTCGGACACCTTGCCGTCCTTCAGCTCCAGCGTCTTCTGCCTCGCCTCCTCCTTGGTGCGGGCGAAGGTGCCCACGTAGGCTGTGCTGGTGTTGGTGGCAGCATTGACGGCGAACACGTCAAAGTAGTACTGGGTGTCGGGCTTCAGGTCGGACACGGTGAAGATGTTCTTGTTGCCCATGCACACTTTGACGATGTCCGAGGCCTTGGGCTTGGCCGTGTAGGCCCGGGAGATCTTGTTGCTGGTGAGCCCCCGGTCCCGGGACAAGTCGTTGTCGGAGGGGACGAAACCGAAGTGGGCGAAGTCGAACGGGCTGAAGTCCCGGCCCGGCTTAGGGGCTGGCATGAAGGCGTCGTCGGCGTTGATCTTCGCCTCAGCGGCGCACATGCTCTTGAAGTTGTGCTCCTTGTTGATGACCACGCAGTACTGGACGGGCTGGCCCATGAGAGAGCCCGTGGGAGTGGGCTTCCAGGCCAGTGTGACGGTGGTACGGCCCAGCGCAGTCACGTCCACCCGGGGGTCATAGGGCAGCTCGGGGTAGGGCTGGTCCGACTCGGGGGTGGTGGTGGAGTACACCTTGAAGTTGCTGTCCTTCTCGGTGGAGAGCAGCTCCAGCTGGTAAAGGCCAGAGGGGGTGCTGGTGGACACGTAGGACTCCACGTCGTTGCCCTTGTAGGTGAACAGCTCTGCGCCCTCGTCGGCCGCCGTCGCCTGCTGCTGCTGCTGCTGGTCCAGCAGGGGCTCTGGCTCTCCTTTAAATACACACAGATGGACACACACACAGACACACACACACACACACACAGTACAAACACACACACACACACACACACACACACACACACACACACAAACACACACTCTGTGATAAATTAATATATATAGCGCACAGAGACCAACAAAACTGTGTGTGTGTGGGTGTG
>JAVQIZ010035848.1:0-24559 GCA_036023535.2 Galaxias brevipinnis
GTGATTTGGTCAACCTTAGGTTTGACTTGATCAGGCTTAGGTTGGACTTGGTCAGCATAAGGCAGAGCTTGGTCAGGCAGAGGTTTGACTTGATCATGCTTAGGTTGGACTTGGTCAACCTTAGGCTGGACTTGGTCAGGCGGAGGTTTTACTTGGTCTGCTTTAGGTTTTACTTGGTCAGCCTTAGGGGTGATTTGGTCAACCTTAGGTTTGACTTGATCAGGCTTAGGTTGGACTTGGTCAGCATAAGGCAGAGCTTGGTCAGGCAGAGGTTTGACTTGATCATGCTTAGGTTTTACTTGGTCAACCTTAGGCTGAACTTGGTCTGCTTTAGGTTTTACTTGACTAGCTTTAGGTTTTACTTGGTCAGCTTTGGGTTTTACTTGGTCAGCTTTAGGTTTGACTTGATCAGGCACGCGTTGGACATTGGCAAGCTTAAGTTTTACTTGGTCAGCTTCCAGTTTTACTTGGTCAGCCTTAGGTGTGACTTGGTCAACCTTAGGTTGGACTTGGTCAGGCTTAGGTTGGACTTGGTCAGGCTTGGGATGGACTTGGTCAAGCTTAGGTTTGACTTGGCATGCTTGGTCAATCTTTTCTGTAACTTTACTCTTCAGAACACTAGCCTTGTCTGACGACGTAGCTCCACCTGACTTTGTGTCCTTGCTAGTTAATGATTGGTCCACCCCTCGAGTCCCCTTCGTTTGTGTCTGGACTGCTTTCTGCCTCTCAGTCATCTCACTGCTATCAGCCCTGATAGAAGGCTTTGGCTTGGTTTTAGTCTTGAGATGAGACACACATGGGCTAGGTAGTGGTGGAAATTCGGATACAGGGCTGCTGGATAATTTTGTGATTGGGGTGATTGGAGGGCATACTAACGCAATGGGGCTGACTAAAGGTGGGGATTTGGATTTGGAGCTTCCAGGTGATAATACCCCTCGCCCGGTTTCTAGCAGTACATTACTGGACAAGCCTTCAGTTTTGCCCTTTGTGATGGAGTTGTCTGAGAACTGTTTCCTAGCTGTGGCCTCTGCTCCTTTCCTGGATTGTGGAGCCTGTTCTGGACCTTGAAGAAATGTTTTTAAAGTTTTGGTCTTGGTCATCTTCTGGGCAGCTGAGGAGGGAGGTGGAGAGCTGATATCAATGTCTCTTGACAGCAGTATTAGGCTTGGGGTTGAATTGGGTGTAATGGGCTGTTTTTTGAAAGTTTTTACAAAAGCGGGTAGGAAAGGGAAACAAGTGCTCTTGATTGCGTTGGCTGTAGGAGCCGGCTCAGAGTGATCAATGTTGGGGGTGGAGGATAGGCTGGTTGCTGGGAAGTGAATGCCAAGACGAGCAGCTAAGAGTGAAAATGGCTGACTTGAGGTTAGGATAGCTGTTTGAGTTGGGGGCAATCTTGGACTGTGGACAATGGAGGGCAGTGATGGTTCTGTTGCTTTTAGGGAACTGGCCGAGCTTTGTAGAGGCCCTAAAAACACATTCCCCAGAATCCTGGCAGCCTTCCTCTAGTAGGAGAACAAAAAATATTTCTTGATTAAATCTTAGTCTAAAATAAAAAGGCATTGGGATGAATGTTCACAAATTGCATGAATGGTTTGACGCCAACCCAGAAAATACCAACAAAAGGAAATGCAATGGTTCCTCCTGATGAAAATTTAGCAATGATATACAGTAGTTCTACTGCTGGTAATATAATAACGCTTGAAAAATGCTTGAGTTAATCAGAAGTAAAGCAATTCCGAACAAATGACTACCTCTTCTGATTCATCGTCCTCAAATGATGATATGTACACTTTCCATGATTGAGTCAAGGGGCTGAAATGGACATGGGAAATACTATAACTTTGTCTTTGACAAAAAATAAGTTTTACAGGCATATGGTGGCACAATGCACAGCAAAACATCAATAGATGCTGGTTATGTTAGGCTACTATGAAAAAAAAATGTATTAAGAAATAAGGCCGCCAATAAGCGGAAATGAAATAAGCAGGCAGTAGCTTGCAGGGAAGAACTGTCACTATCAGAAATGTTTACTTAAAACCAACTGTTGATGTACCACTTTGGTTTTGCACACAAATGTGAGCCTACTGATCGACGCAATTCAAAAATCATATTGTTATTATAATATTTAATACAACACATTTTTTAGTATTATAATATATCATATTGTTATTAATATAGTGTTTCCGTATAACTAATAGATTATCCCTCTGAAGCTTTTGAAGCCCATATCTAAAGGGAATGGCCCAAACACCTAACCAACATTCAAATGCAGGCCTGATTGGCTACCTTAGACTGTGGCTAGAGGAGGAGGCCAGTGATGTTTTTCTCGCATTTTTGAAGTCGTCACAAGCCTTTTCGTCTTCCTTGGCATACCTCTTTTGAGGGCTGAAAATCAGGTTCCCAAGCAACTTTGCGATCTTTATCTGAGCAACACACACACACGCGCGCGGACACACACACACACACAAATTAATAAAATACTTGAGATTTTATGAAAGTGATGAAAAGGTAAAGAATCACAAACAAATACACAATATTTTGATATACTATTATTTTTTAATCAAGAAAACAATAGAACGTTTGAATTGTTATTTTGCTGAAATGTATTTTATAATATTATAGCTCATGGTCATATTGTTAGCAAAATAACATCTGAACGCACAAAAGCGTTATCAATTAAGGTCATTTCAAACAATACACTACCCCTTCTGATCCTTGTTCCTCCATAATTTGTGTCTTTTCCGTTCGATTTTAGAAGTCCTAAAATGGAATGACAAAAATGTTTTACAAGCATGTTTACATGATGTTACAATATAAAAAAAAAACGTTTATAAACGGATTGTGAGGCTAATATGCAAATAGTCAAAGACATTTATGAAGAAGGAATTATTTTTACACTAACCAGTAGGCCATGGAGGAACGACAGATCGGGAGAAAGCTTGTACATTCTGCCCCTGGGACGCAGTGCAAAATCAACAGAGAAAGAGAGACGAGGTGAGGAGCCGAAGTAACATTTTGGAAACAAAATCGTCACTGCTGGTAGAATTATGACGCACGTGCATAACAATGACGCACATATTTTTGTGCAGGTGCGCGGATCATTATGTGCTGTAATCGATTGCTGTAATACGCAGCATAGTAAGCCCCCACCCCCCTAATGCTGCTGTATTTTATGCAAGACATTTGGCCCTCAATGTGTGACTACCACATTTGGGATATTCATACAACTGGGATACGCTATGCCTACCGTACTCGCTATCCTATCTTTTTGGGGCCTTTGGCCTAGGGGACATACTTGCATGTTTCTCCTTGCTTTAGAAGTGTAGAATAACAGCATCCCACCTTCTCTTTATGCATGTCCAACCTGGTGTTTCCTAGGTGTCAGCCTGCTCGGAAAAAATGTGACACGTTGGCAGGACTGTAGCCCCTGATCTTTCCCAGAGCAGCAAGCTCATGTGTGGGACCAGCAGGAGAAACGGGTCTACATGGCCCCTGGCTGTGGAGGAGACAGAATCATGGAGTTATGGGGCCCTCCCTGCTCAATGCACCACTCCAGACCACAGTCAAAACTCGCTCAGCACCCAAGAAACCCCTAATGACCTTCAAGTCGCTATGCACGATAATCTGTCATGGCACAAACAGTTCATAAGAAAAAATTAAAATGTGATTATATATTTGATGGGGTTGTGGCAGTCTAAAGTAATTATATCCTCCTTCTTTTCTGCACTTCCTGTCTCAGTTTAGTGTGTGCGGTTACATAAAAAGAGAACAGAAAGAGAACGTGGCATGAAGAAACAGCAGGGGGTGCTGTTGATCAAACAAACAATTTTTAACTGTTCCTGCAATTGCAGTGTGCCACACCATGTAGTAGGAGTCCGATTGGGCACAGAATTGCGTATATATGTTTACCAATAAAAACAAACAAATGTAATTACATTTTTGAAAGACAAAACACAGCACCACAGTAGTAAGCCCATACACTCTCTCCCCCCACCAAATGCGTTTGCTGTGTTTTTGCATCATTTTCCCTTCCAAATGTGCTTTGTTTTAATTTGACCTCTCGTCTCAGGGCAGCACAAAATTGGCTAAGGACATTCCACTTTGAAATAAATCAGTGGCTGTCTATAACATTAGACACACGACACTCTCCATATTGGAGAACCTGGCATGCAAAGGGGATGTTTTTACAGCTCCTTTAATTCACAAAGTTGACGTAGAACGCCTGGAGCGCCTGCTACCAGGCCTTACAACACAAGGCTAACATGCAGAACTGGAGCCAAAAAAACAGAGCTGATGGCTGGGAGGGAGGATATTAGGAAATTCAGTTGCTGGCCATGATAAGATAACCTTTTTGCACGCTTTTTTATTTTTCAGTTGCGTGTGTATGTGAGGTCACCTCTTGCGTCCTTGGCAAGGATATTCAGCTTTCTTCCCTGGGCAGGGCTGGGCCCATATGGAAGTGTTTACACTGCACAAGGAGGAAGAAAATACAGAGAAAACGTAGAGAACTCCCGCCCTTCTATCTCACTCATTCATTCCCTCACTTAACTACATAGTGTAGAACCATGCATACACTTCCAAAGCATCCAACTTGCCTCTGGCAGTACATTTCCATTCCCAGCTCCTACAGGACAATGTTCCAGTGTGCTTGCCTCTCCGCCGTTCCTTCTGGCCGACTGAGTAGCGCAGGGCTTAGGTTGTAAATTCCTTTGAGCAGTTAAGGGTGCCCCTAATAAACGAGAGCCCCTCTCCGACACAATAAGTCATCAAGTTTGGCCTGAGAGGCGATGTTTCATGGAGACGCAACATGAGAAAGAGGTCACTTTTTCTAGTTGTCCTGTATTCTCATAGTACGTATAAACTGTCGTGGCCAGGTGTATTTATTACATCTACTTACAAAAAATATTAGACTGAATATTAGACCCCAAAACTGTACTCAAGAGTCAGCTATATCAGCCCTGGAGGTCAACCTCAGTCATGAAGTTCACCCTGAATTGCCATAGTTGACAGTCTAGACTCAAGATCTTCTGATATACTGACGTTGGAGAGTGAGGGTCTTCACCCCTAACTGTTGACCCAAGTGACCACTTGTGTTTGAGTTTGTTTTAAAAATAGGAGTAGAGGTCACACCCGGAGTGCTGAAGGACAACTCTGATATCGTGTTTGGAGAGGAATGGCGGATTTTTTCATTGTTCAATATAGACGTTCGTATTTGAAGTGATTTTCAGGACCATGACCTGGAAAGAATATTTCCCCATTTTGTTTGTCCTGTAATAACCAGCTGCTGATGCCAGCTTCACAAAGGTTTCTGAGAGTGGCATGGTTGTGTACAGTGGCTGTCTAGCAGCATATCAACCTTCTTCCTTCTTTCAAATCAAGGTCCATCACCAACCCTAGCACACTTCAGGTTCCTAAAAATATCTAGGGAGCAGCTGTTGTCACCTCTCTCGGCAGCAGCTAGCGATAGTCTGGGGGGCTCCCTCTGTTTCAACACTAAATACCCAGGAACTGAAATAGAGAGTGACTTACCGACTTGCCCCAGCTACGGCAGAGGATCTGTGTGAGTGTGTTTGTAATGATCAGTTTCACTCATCTATCTTTCCACAGCCACTCATCAGAGGCCCCGTGCACTAAGGAATGAAAAGCCATCAAAATAATGAAAAGTCCTGCATTTACAAATTGAATGTGACAAGTCTTAATCTTCTCTCTCCGCCCCCTGATATTGTTCACTGTACCGTTAACTAGCCGTAGACAAAAACTAAAAAATCCATCTATAAGCCTTACAGTACCAAGAAAGGTGAGACACGTCATCCAATGCACTAAATACGCGGAGCTGCATTTCATTTGCTTTAACCCCTTAAAGCCAAAAGGGGACATCAACAGTCTGGATTTTGAGGAAAAAGGCCTTTGGTGAAACAGTTTGTTTGTCCTTCATGAGATTACCCCATGACCTGATTAATCCCCGACTCTAAGGTCTGTTACTTCCCCTGCTGCACCCCAACCCACTCTCCACCTTTTGCACACTCATCCAACGGTCCATGCAGTGCATGTGATATACTAACTTTTAACTTTGTCCAGCACTGCACTAATCAGTTTCCCTTTTAATTCCATAGCTTTGTGACACATCGTTCCTTGAGCTCAGGGTATGTTTGAACGCGTTGCAGGAACAATGGACCCCTAGCCCTAGTTGTAAAACTGACACCTCTTTCCGATAACGTAATCCATCTCTATCAGACACGAGCCGAGATTTTTTCCATCCTATTGAGATTACATTATCTACAGCTGTCTTTCTGCCAACCCCCACACTCTGCTTGTCCGTTCTTGTCAGGGATTCAGCTATACTGAAATGTTTGTGTCAAGGTGATTGTAGTAATACACATATAAACTAAGTGTCAATGCCAGTTGGTACACATTTTACAAAGTGTTCATCTGTGGATTATGGTCAGACAAATAGGTTTGACAAAAAGGGAGGTTGACAGCATATTTCTCCAAGTAGATATGAACACCTGGTATATTTAGCTTTTTGATGGTCCGAGAGCTAATGTTGTTAGATGTTAAAAGGGCAGCAACATGAATCCGGATTCAGATGGTCTTTTCCTTAAGCATAAAGCAACAGATACCATGTTAAAAACACCCTGTCCACACCCATGTAAATCATACACTCTTCTTTACTTCCTGAATCGCACACTCAGCCTGCTTCTCCGCTATTTCACCCGTCGCTTGTCTTTCTGCTTCAACGAAAAACCAAACAGGCCAGCCATTGAGTGGAGTGAGCACAGGAAGCGGGCCTTTAGGCCAGCAATCCCTGTTTATAAGGAGCTTGTCAAGTTTCAGCGGGCCCTTTGAAGTCAGCATCACACAGGAGACTGTCTGTCACTGGGCCAAGGCTTGGCGCTGCCTCACTGCATTCCCCCCATTCATCTGAGCAAAGAGGGGAGGGCAGCAGAGGGTGTGGAGGGCCGGCGCAGACAGCGACCAGGTAGATTCATTCCCCAGCCCTCCCCCTTATGCCCCTCACCCTGAACACACTTTCTTTTGCCACCGTAAATCCTTCATCCCCGTCTTTTGTCACAAACCAGATTCTTATCCAACCTCACACCAGTATATAATGGAAGACAGCGCAGTTATACAGCACTAGAAGGCTCTGGTTGTATTTACACATATTTTATTCCCTGAGGTCACAGCAAAAGCAGACTCAATTTCAATCATGCATCACTTGGGGATTTCTTATTTGGTATCTTCATTTTATGAAGGAATACTGTGAATAGCCTACACTTTCTGTTTGTGCTGGGAACTGGCTTAATTTTTTGTATTGGTGCCATAATGTTATAATACTGTACTGGAAATGTTGATAGGCCAGCCATACCTTAACATCTGTTAGCTTTTAGACTGGGAGGCCACTGCCATATAAAGGTAGTAAACTGGTTTGCAGAGCCCCCCCCCAGGATAACATGGACTGGTGCCATTAACAGATAATAAGCTAGGAAAGGTTGGGGGGAAATGTTGGGACAAGAGGCTGAGGAGGCAAATTAGACTGTCAGGGTGTAAAACAATATGGACGAGAATGCCCTATAAATACAAACGGGCAAACTCTTGCAAACACCCTCATTAAAAGAGGCTTTTACGCAGTGCCATGCCACTGTAATTGAATAACTTTTGACTAAAGGAAAGTATTGTATGGAAGCAGAACCATGAAGCTGCCTGCCTCAGGCCATACATTAGTGCAGCAATGTGATATCCCTTTCGAAGGTGGCAGAATATTTTTATTTTAGTTTATTTGTATGGTATTTCTGAAGGGAACATTGTTAGTTTGGAACTAAATAATGTTTCAGTTACACACTTTTACTTTACAAAGTGTCAATTAAATACATTCAAACACCATCACACCAGTGCCCAAAACTCTTAAGTTAACACTAGAGGCATGTTCAAAAATGTAATGCGTTTCTTTTTTTCTTTTGATATATTTTATGTCAAGATTTGGATACATACATTTCGCTCTTAATTTAATTTAAATTGGAAACAAAATATACCTTTTACACAAAAAGATAAGGCACAAGAAAACACATTTCAACACGAAAATAGATAACATAGTGTGGCCTTTTTGTTTTAATGTAATGTAACCAAATCAATAACTTCTAGGATACTTCAAATTATCTTCAAGTGTGCTGTGTCTCAGAGAACACCTAAATAAAGACTGATAAACTAAACAAAAGAAGGCGGGCTAAAAAACATGTGTGGTCTTATACACCAATATATAATTATTTGTTTTTTACAATAATATTTACATCTTCATTTAATTTGAATCCAATGTTCAGACATATTCAAATGGCAGTCCTGGTGGGGCTTCCTCCACCCTTACTGTTTTCCCAGCTGGATTCTCACTCACTGAAGTTTTCATGGCTGGTAGCTGGTAAAAGAAGAGTAGGCGCAGAGTGGGGGAGGAGAGCATTTGAGCACATGGCATCCAGTTGCCACGTTTTGTCAGAGGCTCAGCTTTGGTCATTGTTTATATTTACAGTGAGTCCATTTGTCTATCCCCTATACCACCCCTAAAACACGTATGTTTAGTACCATATGTAGCCACACTTTGGCAAGTGGATAGGGCAATTCAAAATTAGATAACAAAAGTCCCCCTTTATTCCACTATACAGTTGTCTCTCCATGATTGCCATTAGTGAGCTTGGTATAGAACTTGCGCCAAGAGTGCAGTGTTTTTCCAGACCATATCCAGAAACCAGAGGTGATGCCCACTATGAGAGTCATGAGGTACTTGATCATGTAGACGGTGAAGTCAGGGGTCATGCGGGGGCCATTCTGCAGGGGGCAGGGGATGGCCAGGCCCTTGCAGTTATGGCTGACCCAGCTGTGCTCCCAGTGGTGGCGGAAGGCCTGCTCATAGAAGAAACAAGCGATGACAATGGTGGCAGGCACAGTGTAGAGGACACTGAACACCCCGATGCGCACCATCAGGCGCTCCAGCTTCTCTGTCTTGCTGCCATCGTGCTTCATGATGGTGCGTATGCGGAAAAGAGAGACAAAACCAGCCAGCAGGAAGGAGGTCCCGATGAACAGGTAGACGAAGAGCGGGGCCAGCACAAATCCCCGCAAAGGATCCAGGCTGTTGAGGCTAACAAAGCAGACCCCGCTGAGCACGTCTCCCTCTATCTGCCCCATGGCCAAGATACTGATAGTCTTCACGGCAGGCACAGCCCATGCTGCTAGGTGGAAGTATTGGCAGTTGGCCTCAATGGCTTCATGGCCCCACTTCATGCCAGCAGCGAGGAACCACGTGAGGGAAAGAATGACCCACCAGATGGAGCTGGCCATGCTGAAGAAGTAAAGCATCATAAAGAGAATTGTGCACCCCTCCTTTTTGGTCCCTTGTACAATAGTTTTATATCCTTCGGGGGTGAAACTGTCATTGCATATCACCTTATCACCCAGGAAGTAGCCAGCAATGTAAGCTATAGAGACCATAGCATAACATCCAGAGAGGAAAATGATTGGCCGCTCAGGGTATTGGAAGCGCTGCATGTCCACTAAATAAGTCGTAACTGTAAATAGGGTGGATGCACAGCACAGGGATGACCAAATTAGAATCCATGTACGTGCAAACTGAATTTCTTGGTCGTTGAAAAACATGTAGCCTCCACTGTTTCTAGAGTGCTCACAGGGGGCTGCACAGTCCTGCTCCCCCATAAACTTGTAGTTCAGATAGGTGGGAACATTTAGGACAGAGGGGCAACGGAAAGGCCGGTCAGGCGTGGAGTAGAGATGCACCCCTGGCGTTTCTGGGACTGGCATGTGTACGGGTGGGGCAGTGGCAGTGGACTCATTCTGCCCAACGCAAATATGGCCATGTCCTAGAACGGGGAAATTCTCGCACTGAAAGCGCTCTGGCCATTGGAAGCCAAACTTGTTCATTAGTGCTTCACAGCCGTGTTTTGCCCTCTCGCAGATGGACCGACAGGGTGGAATGGCTTTCTCTAAAACTGTACACACAGGCGCATACATTGAGCAAAGAAAGAATTTAAGCTCTGGTGAGCACTGTACCTTAACTAAAGGATAAAATTGATGCACTTCAAGTCCTGCGTCCTCTTGGTTGTAGTGGCCCACTAGGTTGGGCATTATAGTTTGATTGTAGGCTATATCCGTGCATAGTGGTATAGAAATAGGCTGACAAAATCCATGTTCTGGGACAGCAATTCCATTATCCCCTTGATTCTGCGCTGATATAATTAATGGTAGTAATAATAGGACTGCAGCAAAACTCCTGTAGACATTCATTTTATGTGAAAAATAAATGCCTCTTGTTATCTTGTCAATTAACCTTCAAACCAAAAATATTTTCACTATTCTATAAAATCAGGAATTTCTGAAAGAAAACAGACCCAACTGCCTGGAACCGATGCCTGGAACACATGATAGACTACTTCAACTTCAATGCAGACTAGTCTACCTCATATCGTCCTTTGTGCACCCAGCGTCGCTTGGAGCAATCAAACTGTTTCAAGTTCCCCTTGAACTCCGGGTTGGCTATTGGAGGACTTGAAACTCCCTACCCCTCCCCTTTCAAGTTTTTCGAGCGAGCAAAAGTTTTTAGGTCCTTAGTTAGGATATTTTCGTTTTTGAAATGGAAAGCTAATACGCAAATGATCCCATGTGTCTTCTATGAAATTATTTTTCTTTCTTTAAACATCTGACTTAAAATGTAAAAAATTACAATATTTAGTGTAAGTACTGTAATAATGGTGTATGATGATGTACTAAACGTATAAGTGATCAACATATTTCACTGTGTGATTGTTGCTATGCGTTTTGAATGATATCCCATCCCCCATTGATGGCTATTGGATCAAATGTATTTTTAATTTAGCCAATGTGCAACCAGTTGAGCGCGAGATGAAATGTTGCAGGGTTCAAGCTCGAGATTATCAACAGAGAAATCAGTTGCCATTTATTATTTGCCTCTCGTTCAATCATTCAGTTATCTAGTAACTTAGTTAGCTAAGTGTTAGCTAACTTTAAATTTATTAAGGTATTTTCTGAGAAAAAAAATGATAATGAAGTCTGAAAGTATAATCTGTTAATTTCTGAAAGTTTACCATCAATTTATTTATGGAGGTAAGGAACATTAGCCTGGTAATCTTTTCAATAGATTTTTTTCTAGCTCGCGAGCTAGCTAATGTTAACGGTTTAGCTAACTTTAGCTTGCTATCAACTGTTACCTAATTTTGGCTACTACTAGTTCGCCCAATTGTCTAGAATGGTTTCTATCGCCTGGCTGGAACTTTAGGCCTATCCCCACAGTTTGATGGTCAGCTTAACTAACGTTAAGATTTGAGCTAACATTAGCCTAACTAGTTTGGTAATTTAACAAATTCTGTAATTGATTGGTTGATATTTTTGCCTGGTGCACATAGGGTGATGTAGATGTAGTCCATACATGCCTCATAAGAGTGACGTAGAGATGTATTTCACAGGTTAATAATGCTGTGAAAAGTAGAATCGGCGCAAGTTCCAGGGGAATCAGAATGGCATATGATAGGTTTCAGACTACCAGCTGTGGCTCAGATTCGCTCTTTTCTTCATTCAAGCAACAGGTGAGACACTAGAGAAGAAAAATAACGTCACTATGGTAGCATACAAACTAGCTACATAAAATAAATATATAAAGTCATTTTAGATTATTTAATGTATAAACAACCTACATTCATGTGGGTGTTTACGTTTTGAACCAAATGTAATTTGATACAATGCTCATAAGTAGAGCCCAAGTGTAAGTGTACATATTGTTGGGATTCTCACATTTGTTACAGTTTTTTATAGTTTAATTTTTCATGTTGATTTTTATGGTTGGAGGTTCCCCCTCTCTTATCTTGTTGACCTCTATGATTAGTGTTATTATTTATTTTTTTGTCCGACAGAACTGTGGCGCTGGAGACAATGGAAGGCTGCCGCAGTCATTTATGGCTTTACCCAATTTCTCACTGCCAGAGGAACCAGCAACATCTTACACACCCTGGTCTGCTCAGGAAGATCCATATCAACTAATGGAATACACACAGAACAATTCTGTTAAAAGCAGGTAACATAATTCAATTTGATTAAGCTAACTGCAAAAAACAAATAAACATTTAAATCCTGACGATCCTTAACTTGAACATTGTTGGCCATTAGAAAAAAAGTCCCTAGTTGAGAAATCTGTTGGCTTTTTTTTACATTCAGTTATGTACATTTTATGTTAAATTCAAGGAATCCGATTGATGGAAATGACTGTGACAGTGAAACATATCTGTACGGTCTGGTGTCCAACATTTTGGAAGAAACAGATGCTATAGACAGCTATTATACTGAGGGGTAAGTATTTAATTAGGGTGTTTTGCAGTAAGCGTAGGAAACATCAACATCCTGTAAAGTTGCACCACTGGTTGAAGGCAGGCGTCATTTCAATGAGGAGAATCAAATTAAGATAGATTGTGCTATTGTTGTCTCAGAAAGATAATAGAACAGCAGGGCACAGTAGTTGTAAAATGGGATACTAATACTTAATACTTACAATGCAATAGTGTGCATATGAATAAGTGTCTATTACTAAATTATGATACACATGCTATTGAATGTAGTGAAAGGTTAATTGTTACAGTAAATAGAACAATTTATCAATAATGAGGGTAGTTTCATTATGAAGTGTTACTTTAATTAAATTTAAATATGAAGGAAGTTCAATTTGAAATCAACACAACATTGTGAACACCATGCTCAATGCCCTTTCTTTTCGGTTTGACCATTTTTCAGAACGTCATCCACATTAAAATCTGTTTGGTCCCCCAAGTCCGTGAGGGAAGATTTACAGCAGTATTTCCAGTCTGAGTCCAAATTGCAGCCCATATCAAACCTTATGCTGAACCATAGCTACTCAGAGTCTTATAATAAATCACAAGGACAGCCCATGAAGAGAGAAACTGAAGAGTTATACCAGCGTCTCAACGACTATGACACAGATGAACAGTGGCCGTTTTCCCACTACAATGGAGGCATCGCCACCTACTCCCCACCCGTGCAGGAGGTGCCTAAGCCGCCTGGTCTGCAAATGCCAAGTGTAGGGAGCGCCTACCTTTCCAAAATGGCCCAAAGTAAACTGGAGTATAATCCCATTGAAAAGGTTGCAGCCGGACTCGGTGCAGCTGTGAACTCATTTTCTGATCACAATAATGCCTTTTCACACCAGAGCAAGGTTAACAGCCAAGACCAGTATTATGAAGACTACTCGGACCACAGAAGCATCAAGACCAAGAGAGCCAAGCACTATGCCCCACAAGACGTCAACAAGTTGGTGAGCAATTTCCAGGCTTTGATGGCAGGCGAGCAGGACACATACAGCAGGGAGCCTCAAAGTAGGCAGACCTATCAAATGCCGTATGACGAAAACATGGCGGACCAGAGGAAATTCACCAGTCCTAGGATGTCTGCGCACAACACTCCGACAATGCAGAATCCAAAGGAGCTGGGTGGAGAGTTTGGAGCCGTGCAGAGGGAGAGCGATGGAGGAGTCAGAAAACAGCCGTTCCAGCGTGACTATGGCTCCAAAGATCCATCCGCCTACTGCCAACAACACACAGACTACTTCCAGCAGACAAAGCCATTCAGTGCGTCTTTTAATCCACCAACCTCCTACCAGAATAAAGCCACTGCCCACAAAGGAAACTCGTCTCTCTCTATGAACCTGAGTATGAACCAATACCCCCAGCATCACAGCCAGCAGAGCCAGCTCAAGCAGTCCAGGACAAACTGTTTGTCCTCGGCCACGTCCAAAATGCTGTCTCACTCCATGTCCGAGTTTGTGCCTCAGCAGTCCCACCAGCTACAGAGAGGCGCGCCGTGTGTTCAGGACTACAACCAAGGGGACGGACCCGCCTTCCACAACCGGCACGCCCAGAGCCAGATGGGGGCCAACTTGGACGGCCTGAGGAGGGGAGAGGGAGACTTTGACATGCCGCTAGACAAGACCAGGATGCAAATGGCCGGCCTGCTGGGAGACGGCTTCTCCACACAGCGCTCCGAGGGGAACACAAGGCCCCAGGTCAGCCTTCACACGAGGGAGAGCGACAAGAAGCAGGGGCTCCTCCAGAACCCATACCTGGACCTTCTCGGCAGCATGTACGGCGCTCCCCGATTCGGGGGAGGGAACGCCTCCGGCGGCGCCGGAAAGGCGCCACCGTTTCTGCCGTTTATGTACCAGGTGAACGACCCCAGGCAGAGCTCCTGCCACCTGCCGATGGGCTCCTCTAACTTTAACTCCAGGTCCTCCCTGCCGTACGGAAACACGGTGCCGCTCATGGACCTGGGGGACTTGCTGCCGGAGTCGGAGTTCTCGCCTTTCAACCCGTACCTCGGTGACGTGATGGGATCCGGTGGGGAGGGCTTGTACCCTGGCATGGCGTCCGTCCTCCGGTCCCCCAGGGTGACGAGGAACAGAGGCGGACCCCTGAGCCAGCTCCACTTCCACCTGGAGGAATGCTATGAGCACTGGAGAGCCTTGGAGAAGGAGAGGAAGAAGGTGAAGACGACATAAGGAGCTCTATTAAAACGGTTCAAATCATTATCTCGGTAATAGAAAGGTCCCAATCTCCAAACTATTGTTTTGCCCACATTCTCTCTCCTAGACTGAGGCCATCCTTACAAAGACCTATCCAGGGAAGCGGGTGTCCGTGGTGAGCAGCAGTGCCCTCCCCAAGGTGCCACCAAACCCCTCCAGAGTGGACAGGCTCATTGTGGACCAGATCAGAGAACAGGCCAAGGTGAGGCTCCTTTCTTCTGTGATTGAACCGTTTTCTTTTGGATCCACCGCTATGCATTCTTGGGACCAATAACCAACAAAAAAAGTGAAGTAATAGCCGATCTTAAACTGCCATTACAGGGTACTTAAAATAAGCAGGGTTATTTGGACATTCAAACGTTTTCTCTTATTTGGATTATGTACTCTCTGACATGAATAAGGCACAAAAAAAGCAGCAACACCAGTATACTGCCTACGTTAATATATCACACGCAAATAAAGACTCTTACAATTGATCTTTTTGTATTGATTGATTGTGCATGTATAAGGTGGTGAGCCTCCTGGGTAAAATGGAGCGCCTTCGCAGCTTTCCCCTCCATGCCAATATTTGTTCTAAACTGGATAGACACCTAGACGCCATATACATTACCCAGGCCAGACGAAAGGAGGAGTTTGCCAACACGTCCAGCCGCCAGAGGCAGGGGGGCGCTCACTTCCGAGAGGACAGGGGTAACTCCTACGCAACGGTGCAACTCACTGACAAGGTTCTTTTCTTTTGCCACAGGGACTGTTACCTTCTTGGTGGGTTAGTTTTGCTTTCTCTCCCTGCAGACGTCATGCTGCTGGTCACGGCTCTGAAGGACCTGTGTGCCACCACCAGGAAGTCCCGCACGGCCCTGTGGTGTGCCCTCCAGATGACCCTGCCCAAGTCCAGCGAGAAGCTGGAGGAGTGTGCCGACAGCGAGGGCACCTCCGGGGAGAGCAGCCCCGGGAGAGGGCTCCTGGCCTTCTAAAGCCTAATGATGTGACCGCAGAGAGAGACCTGTAGGGAGGACATTTGATGGATTGATGAAATGCAGCCCAGGGTCAGAAGATCTGATAAATGAATTGCTCTAGATATGCTCTGTTACACACATTCAATCCGTTGTGTGATGATAATATTAGTTACGTAAAATCCAATCAAACATTGTTGATCTCGAAAGCAGTTGGGCAAGAACATTGGTAGTTTACTTGTATTTATTTTTTTTAAGCCCAGTTTAACTATATTATGCTGTTGAACTGGGAACCCTAAAAAGCCCCTTAGCTCAAGCCATTTGGCCACAATTTTACAAGTGCCTTTGTTGACTGAAGTCATAGTTCAGATCCCTTTTAGATTTTATCTTTGGCCATCACTGTGGAAGAAGATGCAGTGTACACGCTGTGACGTGAAAGCTTTGGTGGTCCTCGGATTGTCACAAGAATAATCTGTTACGCTTAGCTAAACAGTGAGCCCAAGTGTTGAAGCCCTAACCTGTGTTTGCTCTTGCAAAAGGAAATTATTTGAGTAATGTAATTTATTGTAAATAACTTAAATGTTATTCATGACTGTTCAATTAGTGTCAAAGTCATTTGAATCTTGAAACAACCACCTTCTATTTAACAGCACTATTTATGCTAAACTTGTCAAGGATTGTTTCCGATTGTTACCTATTTATTCGAATGTAATGCGACATTCTGTTCCGGCTATACTCTCCAACGAAATAATTGAATCATAATTATAAGTGTTCATCTGTTAAGTGAACATGGCGTTGTGGGGACAGATATTCCTTGCAGCACCCTATTCACATACTAATCACCTCATTTTGGAAGCTTGTGTTAGTTCTTCTGTTAACCTGAAGCACCATAGTAATCAGTCTCTTGTTTTTATCTACTCTCAATGGTCAAAGTATGCATTGACTGTTACTAATAAGATCTTGTTTGGTGTTACTTATTCTACATGAACTACATTTATTAATGTTGATCACATTGCTTACATATTCATGTTACTAAATAATTGTCATTACTTTTCAGCCAATTTTAGTTAATTTAGGCATACATTTATGATGGTATAATGATGTTTGATAACACTATCACTGAAAAATCACACGCATGGTGTACGACAGAGATTAAATGTTCAAATCCCTGTATTTTTAAACGGTTCCTTTTGAAATACTTTAAATTAATACTTTTCTGTAAGTAGTTATATTCAGTGAGTAATATGCAAAAATAAAAAGAGCGATTTTGTTCAAAATCTTTATTTATTTGAAAAGGTTTTATAAATCTTGCAGTTATCCATTGAAAGTATGTGATGTATTTGAGGTATAAGGTAGTTCCATCATGTTTGTATTCTCATACTAATGTGCATTGCAAAAACCAAATTGAGATGCCATAAAACTTGACAAAGGAGTTTACCGTCAGATTTCTGTAAAATTGAGTGCATCAGGGATTTGAAGCGCTTGCAGAAACACTGGCACTCAAGACGTTTTAGAGCAGCAGCAGGGAGGCAATTGTTTAAAATCCACCACTGGTTAAAGCCTTCGTTTTTGCTCAGTTTGTTGCCACTTCACTGAGCACACAATGAATGTCAATTGCTCACATCTTGTTGCAACTGGCAAGGCTTGTGGCTGACTTATTCCAATAAGGCTTATTTAGCCCCTTGCACAGGCTACCTCTGCTTTGTGTTGTTCATAAGGCTACAGAATCGTGTTTTTAAACATTTTTATAGATCAATGCATGGAAAGGTTCTTTATTCTAACTTTAGAGTTTACTATTCACATGCAAATATTTAGTTCAGAAAAGAACACAAAAACACATTTAGGATCTGAAAAAGTCATGTTGATTAGAAAGGTGCCAATGAGTAGCTGTAGCAAAATTAGGCATATTCTGTATTAATTATATTATTTGTTCAATAACAAAAATGTTCACAAATGTCCTTGAGACAGAATTATTATCTCTTGCGTTCTCCTTTCTGCGTGCGCTTCTTCTCCTTGTCTTTTCTCTCCTGTCTTGCTAGTTTGTCCTTTTCACGCTGCATCTTATCAGTTTCCTTTTTCTTGTGGGAGTCCTCTCGGGCTTGGTCTCGCTGCTGTTTCTTGCGGTTCAGCACCTCTTCCACATTGGTGTTCTTGAATAGAGCTGGGGTTTTACGTGAAGGATAGCCCAGTTTCACATTAGAACAACCACACCAATTAAACAAAACTGTAAAACGACTGGCTGTTTCAAAGTCAGTTAAATGATTGTTACAAATGATTGTTGCACCTAATTCTCAATTGATTATCTGATTTGAAAGCCGTCTTCAGGGGAAAATAGGAGAGTAGAAAGGATACAGTTTTCGCCGCTTAGAGAACCAGCTCCCCCTGCTGATTCTTCCTCTTCCTCTGCAGTGCTTGTGTCAAGGAAACAATTGATAAAGTAGATGAAATATTCATAAAGCCTTGTTATGTTATAAACCAAAATTCGTCTTAACAAGCTATAGTAACAAAAGGATATTCCTCTCCTCCTGAGACATTCGCATATTGAGCTAGGAGTGCTTCTTTCCTCTTCTTTGACTCCTCGGACACTTCCTTTGGTTTCACCACAATCTGAGCCTGTTTCTCAATCAAGCTGGCAATAGCTAGTACCTCACCTGTAGGAAGAGGCATATTTATTTGAAAGAAAACCGGCATAGACACACACTAACCATTGATTCCTCAATCCTACACATAGGGCTACTTACAATCAACCTTGTTTTCTTTTGAGCTGGCACAGCTCTCAGTCCAATGCTTGATGATCTGACAGCATGCATCTTCAAGAGCGTCCTCCTCCTGCACAACAATGTTTGGTTAAATATCTGAAAATGTATAATTTTTGAAGTTACGGGACTAGAATCGAAAGCGTCTAGGCCCAAGTGAGTGGAATTACTAACGCTGCACGCGAGGATACCATCTCGACGTTGTCAACATTACTACTTAGCCTGAGAAGCTAATAATAGAACTGGACCTGTCACAAGCTGGAGGCTTTTCCCCAGCTGCTAGCTACAATTTACACTAAGGAATTATTTAACAGGACACGCATGCTTTGTTTTTCAAGTCAAACTACGGTATCGTATACATGTTATTATTACAACATATAAAGTGGAAAGCAGCAGCATCCGGTTTGACAACAACATGGCATGCATGGCGATGGTTATTCACCAAAAAAGCTGATAGAATTCCTCGTAAAGCATCTCCCTTTTCTTCATCAGTCTCCTCTTCTTGAAGCACCCCCAAAATATAGGCTCCATACACCTCACGGTCCACCTCTAAAGAGTCAAGTCGCTCATTAAGCCAGTTTTCAAACTCCCCGGCGTTTGTTAAGGGCGCAGCCATGTTGGCCATTTGGGGTCCTTTGGCACCGAGCGGCTGTCCTAGCCGATTGACTGCTAGCAGTGCTAAATTTGTTTTAATATTTTTTTTCCATCTGAGTAAATATGTTATGTCAGTGTAATGTATAAAGTCTATATAGCTATAATTCCTAAATTGAATGGTAAAATGTGTCTGTTTTCAAACTGACAATAGTGGCCACATGAGGGCGCAACATAATCTCAAATGTTTTAAATTGACAGTGGACTATGTTTGCAAGGTATGGATTTCTTTAGTCAATTTTACCACTAACTTTGCTTACTGTTGGCACTTTCAGCTGACAGTGCTATAGGCAGGGATGTTTATGGTAGCATAGAAAATGTAGACGCATGAAACCGTCTGCTATGGTTGTTAAGTTAAGGTTGTTGTTTCTTCTCCGCCGCAGGGAGGTGCGGTCGTGGACTTGCGTAAAGTTTTAACATGAATTGTAGTGCATGGCATGGTTAGGCTACATTTGGAAAAATAATTGCAAATCGCCTTGTAATTCTTTGTTTCCTGTGCGTTACCTGGATATTTACTGTGATGGATTGCAATAGCAGGAGCTGACCACAGGGATTGCCTATACATCATGACAACCTGTTTGCAGTTCCTGTTGACATTGAAACAACCGAGAATGCCTGCCAGGTAGAATATTAAGGGAGTTTCCATGTGAATGGCCTAATTCTGCTCCCACAGGGCAGTGGTGGCCATCAGTTGCCCCTCTCCCTTCACCTTTGATGCTTCCATATAATGGCGTCGTACTACTTTGGTCTTGCAGTCGGGAAGTATTAAGCTTCTCTTCGGTGATGCCACAGGGAAGCTGCCACAATGAGCTGCTTAGAACTGTCTTAGTTCAATGCCTGTCTTCTCACATTCTAGTTACATGTAGTAAAATTTAGTTCCACACATTTTGAAGTTTGGCATAAAAGTGACCTATAATTACCTCACAACACTATGCCTGTAGGGTTGAAATATACCCATGTAAGTTTGGAGTATAAACTGCTCTGTCATTTTGAAATATGTCTACCTACTATATGAACATCATATGAATTATGTTGCTCTGACTTGACTGTCTTTATAGGTGTTTGGAGTCCAGGCTCAAAAGGCATCGCCACTGTTTCAGACTACGTCCTGCAGTAAACCAGTTGGACAAGCACACAAGTTGTCAAGCAGAAGAGGAGTGAAAAGGTAGGAGGAATGAGGATTGAGCGATCCACAAGTCGGCCCCAAAACAAGTCGAAAGCTGGCCTGACAACACTCTGGCACTGTCTCAGATGTGTATCAGGCATCTAGGCCCAGGGTCGAGGCACAGTTCTGTAGCCACTCTCTGCTGTGTTGCTTTAGGACCTCTGTCCTATTTTTATCAAGGGGCTGTGGATTGATGCGAAGTGACGAGGGCCGCCAGGCCTGAGAGTGGGTGGGCATCCACATGCTCGGCTCTGCAGGCAACCCTCCCGCCACGCGCGCACACACACAAATGCACACACACACACACACACACTCTTATACACACTCACACACACACTTGTCTTCATCTCAGAATGCCACCAGCCTATAAAGAGCCCTACAGACACGATGTGCAATGTCCTCTTCGTCAACACATCCTCTGCTTCAGCGTCAATGTGACAGCGTGGTGCCACAAGAGCCTACAGTATGTTCAGCACAACCCACTGCAACGTGCTTGACAATAGCACAGCTTGTCATGTACAGTACACAAGCTACGGAAATACTTTAGCCTGTAACCGAATGTTTTACTAGCCTACGGTATAAAAGGAGAGGAGCAATGCTACTTTCAAAAAAGACAGAATAATAAGTCTGTGATTCATGTTTAATTTTATCCCAACGCCGTGAGGGATGTCTGCCGAGTCACATCCAGTCTGTCGCAAACTGGCTGTCTCTTTGCTGGGGAAAAGAAAATTCCACGGGAACTTCCAGTGTAGTGGCTTAGCAAGTGATCCGCTGCTATCTACTGAGGGCTGTGTTCTTGTTGTGCCAGAGGAGCGCTGTGATGTGGTGGTGGGGGTGGTGGGGGAGAGACCTGACCCGGCTCCCCTCTGGAGAGGCTTGCCCGTCACTCCCCCAGCCTACTCTTGAGACGGAGCCTTAGCAATTAGAGCGCCCATAGGACGAAGAGGGGCAGTAAACATGCAACAGCAGGCCAGCGTGGTCCGGGGAGACCGCCTCTCATGGTTGTGAGCATTCCCTTTGCCAGATCATTGGGAAGCAAAAAAAAAAGAGCAGTCGATGGTATGGCGTTTCCCTCCTCTTGGTGTGTGTGACGGAGGTCTTTGCTACTCCCTGAGCGGTGGCCCAAAGACTCTCAGAATGCAGGGCCCAGTCTTTCCCTGCTGGTGAACTTCCCTGATCCGCAGCGCAGCGATCAGAAACTTTTTGTCACGGGCTTGGCGGCGTGCCTGGATGGGCTGTGCCAGCTCCTTACTCCTGCCTGCTGAGAAGCGGGGTGGGAATGGGCTGGTGGTGGGGGTGGGGCGGGCTCATGGTGGGGGTGGGGTTGGGGGGAGCTGTTAGTTGTGGGCTGAGTGGACACGTCTAGACGGCCAAGTGAAGGAGGGCAAATATTTAGCCCTGCCACTTTAGGAGGGGCTCCAGGCCTCCTCCCCATGCCGGGGCGTGCCTTCAGGCCAGGGATCGGGCCATGTCCCCCTGCCGCTCCCACTGGTGCTCCTCACTCTGTATTCAGGGTCACGGATCTCATTTCTGGGATAATATTTCAAGCGGGCCACAGATGGGGAATTAAATTGAAGACCTGGCTTGGTACGGGGCATCAAGGAGAGATGGGAGGTGAGGGTTCTCAGACCGAGTATGGGAAAGATAGAGAAAATAGGCTCGGCACCGTAGGCTTAGTTGTGTTGAGATTGTATTTATTGGTCTTGCTGAATAGATTTATACTGCAAAAAAATCTATTGAAAAAGCTTTTGAAGCCATAAGTTTATGGGTGCAACTTAAGGTTAGCCTATGACACCTTTTTTGGCACTTATAAGCCAATTGATTGGGTGTGTATTATTCCCTTCTGTCTACTTAGGATTCAAAAAAAGTTATCCATCTGATACGATAGCCCCTTTACTTTCACTTTCACAATGACAGTTGTTTGCATGGAGCGCCAATGTTTACACGAAAATGTTCCAAATCAAAGCCGAGTCCCCATGGCTCTGCCTGCAGTACTTATTATTTGTCTTAGCATTTCCGGATAATACTGTTGTGAAAACAGAAACGCTCCAATACAAGGCTAAGAGGGAAACGCGATTTGACCAAACACATACATAGGCCTACTACTTCCGTTCTATGCCTGCTCCTGTGTGAATGAATGATATAGGTCAGAGGGTAGGAGTGGAGGCCTGGCTGCTGCTGCTGCTGCTGCTGGTTGTGGTGGAGGTGTTGGTGCTGGTGCTGGTAGTGGAGGTGCTGGTAGTGTTGGTGCTTGTGGTGGTGTTAATGCTGGTAGTGGTGTTGGTGGGGGTGTTGATGGTGGTGGTGGTGGTGTTGCTGGTGGTGTTGGTGATGGTGGTGTTATTGCTGGTAGTGGTGGTGGTGTTGGTGTTGGTGATGGTGGTGTTGGTGTTGGTGATGGTGGTGTTGATGATGGTGGTGTTGGTGCTTGTGGTGGTGTTAATGCTGGTAGTGGTGTTGGTGGGGGTGTTGGTGTTGGTGATGGTGGTGTTGGCAGTACTGGTGGTGTTGATGGTGTTGGTATTGGCAGTTGTGTTGCGTGGTTATTGGGGGCTACTAGGGGGCTGGTGCTGACGGGGTCGCACTCACTGAGTTGTCATATATGGGGGGAGGGGGCGACTTACCCTGCTCCGCTGGTGGCTGTCACTCACACGCACATGCCAGCAGCGCGGCGCCATCTCACGCCACCTGTGCTTCTCCCCCCGTTGTGTTCTGTCTGAGAAGATCTGTCTGGACGGCTCACTCTCTCATCTGAACGCTCTCCTAGCCCTGGCGAGGTGGCCGGACATCACCCTCTGCTTTGCATCTCAATGAGGATCATACAGAAAGACACCTTGTTATCCAGCTGAACCTGCAGTTAAATACAGTCCTACAGTGTTATGCGCTGTCATCTTCGAGTGTCAAACTAGGTAGTTACAGGGACGTTCGGGAAGTTTTTCCTCAGGAGTGGGAATGCTTTTTCTATGGAATGGTGTCTATGTTGCTCCCATTGGTCCAATGCATAAAGGATACCGTAACAACAGTTACTGTGTATTTATCAAAGTACTTTGAATTGGAACTTTGTATTCTTTACTGTGATAGCACAAGTCGTCTCCATGACTCCCTATTAGTACTAGCAATAGGCTACCAGCAGTGACAAACATTTATCAGGCTACACCTCTCCTATGTCTTCTCCGTCTCGTCTCCTCCTAATTGTACCCCCAAGGACCCTCCGCCCAGTGGACCGCTATCGACGGCCCAGCCGTTGTTAAAACTTTACGCCCCGCGTCGCCGAGAGCAGCGGCGGTCAGGGGACGAGTCCGGCCCCGCCGTAGGGCTCCGCTCGAGAGGCAGGGCGGCAGGGCGGCAGGGCGTGGAACCGAGGTCGGTATTTATAACCAGGTGGAGGACGTCTAGACAGACGGAACCGCGACCCACCGCTAGGCTCTTTTCCCAGATACGCCCCGGGGCCCCACGGCGCTCTCTCCCAGGGGGGAGTTGGTGGAGACAAGGCGGCCAGGCTGGGTTGGTGGAGCTGGGCTTGGAGAGGCAGGGTCGGTGGGGTCAGCGGGCTGGGTGCGTCACAGACGACGGCGTCGCTCCTATCTTTCCGCAGCTGGGCCCGGGGAGCGAGTGACAAAGCGCAGGGCCACTCTTTGTCTCTCTCCACAATGGCTGCCGGTTCAGATACAGATAGGCCGGCTGTCATTCTTCCTCTCTGATTTTCCCCCCCCCCCCCCTGTTGTCTGAGAGACCCCGAGTGTGTGTTGCCCACGTGGGTGTGTGTGTGTGTGTGTGTGTGTGTGTGTGTGTTTGAAGCAGTGATATTGATCTCCTGTGGGATAGAGCTGTCTGTTCGTCATGGTTGAGGGCACCTACCCTGATATGGCTGACCCTTTTGAGAGACACAGACATGCTGAGAGACAGACATACAGACCGAGAGACAGACACACACACACACACACACACACACAGAGAAACAGACCGCCGCACAGAGACAGACACTCAGAGACATGGACACACAGAGAGACAGACACATAGAGAGACAGACACATAGAGAGACAGACACACAGAGAGACAGACACACACACACACACACACACACACACACACACACACACACAGAACAGAACAGACCACCGCACAGAATGACATACACAGAGAGACAGACAGGCACAGAGAGAGAGACACGCAGAGAAACAGAACGCCACAGAGATAGACGGACGCTCAGAAACACTAACACACAGAGACAGACACATAGAGATACAGAGAGACACACACAGAGACAGACAGGCACAGAGAGACAGAGCCACAGATAGATAGACAGACAGACACATAGAGAGACAGACACACCGAGAGACGGACGCACAGAGAGACAGACAGGCACGGAGATCTGAGGCTGAGCCCCGCTGTCAGCCCCCCTGTCCTCCGCCTGCCTCCCCGACGCGGGGCTGTT
>JAVQIZ010035889.1:0-30948 GCA_036023535.2 Galaxias brevipinnis
ATATCATATATATAAATAAATATATATAGTATTATATATGTATATATAGATTTTTTCCTTTTCTTTCCATTTTTATTTCTTTTCTAAGAATCAACTAAACTGACGACTTGACTGATGCCTGATTTGTAAAAGACCCACAGTACAACAAAATAAAAAGTGAAATGAATTACATCTACTTAGTGACATCCATCTACCTAGAGCCCTATGCATCCTGTATTTATTTACATGTAGGTCATATAAGCCATTTGGATAGCAGAGCATGTGGCAAGCCTATTTCTTGAGGCTCTGTGGGGTAATAACAATAGGTGGGGTGGGTGGATGCTGGATTAATGAATGTGCTTGTTTTTTGTTTTGGTCTCTCCCACCAACTGCTCGTGTGATAGCTGTGGCTTGCTTTCAACACCATATGGTATTGTTCTGCTGCACATCAAGTTTTTTTCCCTTTCATGTTTCCCCCTATGTCCCCTTCCATTGCAAACACCCACTAACAAATCCAGTCAGCTACTACTTTCTGCTGTCTGCCTTGCTGCAGTTTGAATGATCAAGGTCAAGCTTCAGTAGGCCTCAATTATTTCATTTAGGTTCAACGTTATTTGACTCGACAATATTCTGTAGAAACAGGAGAAGTACAGAACATGGTTGGCCTACAAATGTCTGAAATGTTGTTATGAAGCTCACAAAACTGCATAGGACCAATTACATTTGGACCAAATCCAGTAAAATTGAGCAGGATTCTTCAGAGACTTCAAGGCAATGCGTGGAGAGGACCTGCAACCAAAGCAATCTCTCTGCTTCAATGGTTTTACCTAGAGGTTTAAGGACAAAAAAGCATCCTGCAGTGTCTACAAAAGCTACTACTCACGCGGGCCTCTCAATTGGATGAGTTTTTACACGTGACTTCTGCTACACTTCTGGCGTGGCAGAGGTGTGTGTGTGTATGTGTGTGTGTGTGTGTGTGGTGATTCGTCTGTGTGTCTCAGTAGAAATGTCTTTGGCTCCCAAGGGGCACTTAGAAATGTAACATCCAATCAACACGTTTAAAATGATGTCACATGAGCCGGTAAATAAGATTTCTACAATAATGACCCCATATAACTGCACCAGCTAACAACCTAAGAGCATACAAGAAGACAGTACTATTCAGACGTCAGCAAAAATGCAGACATCAACCAAGATTGTGAAATAGTTATTACAAGTAAACGTAGTGCACTGCTCTGACTGCCGCTTTTATTGACGAGAAAGTGGTTGTTGGGCCGGAGACCGTGTTTTGCGCGCTGCTTAACCTATGCGAAAGGTCTCGGCATCTAAACCAAAAAAGCTTGTTAACCAGTCGCCGACTGGTCGTTAAATTCATAAGTTAGCCTACTAACGTTTGCCGTGACGGCAAGCTGTAAGATAACAACATATTTTAGATAGACATCGTTGAAATTGCCTAGGCCTACATTGTGTAACCTATAATTAAGATTAGCCTAGAGCATAGCAGCGAGCCAGGAGTGCATCGTGAACGTTAGCAGCAGGGGCGTCGCTTTCACCGAAATGTTCATATTGGCTCTGCGCATGCTCACATTAGCCTATATTAAAATGCCTACAAAAAAGGTGATAGAGATAAAGAGCTGGAGGCGCACAAAAAAAGTAAATTTTGTATTTTCTTGACTGACAAAACATGTGTTTAACTGCCCACCTGTGTGCTACTAAATATTTCTCTCAATCTCTGTTCTACTGAAATCTTTAGCTTGCTAGCACTGTGCGACCTAAAAAAGTAAGTGTACGGCACAGTAAACAGTATGTATTTTATTTGTTTTGGTCTAACTTACATCTGACCACAATCCTTCCTTGATGAAAACATATATCACGGCCTCTCTTTGTCTATGAGGTTGGATAAAAAACATTGACCCACTATAGCCATCACCTACCTCCACCCATGTCGTCATCGGGGAATACAGAATTCCCCTGCATGGCCTCCATGTTTGTCTTGTCTCCCTTTACTCTTCTGTTCTGCCTCATGTCCTTTAGCTGTACTCTGCCTGCCTTACCTGCATCCCTCCTTTGTTTCTCGTATCAAAGGTAAGACTTGTCATTCGCTGTGGACCACTGCCCGGTAATGCCCCTTTAGGAGGAGCGAGGTAAACAGGCATGAAATGTCAATCACGTAAGAAAGTATTTTACCGCTATCTATCTATTGGAGTTTGTTATGCTTAGCAGCAGTGGACCACATCAACAGTAGACCACATTTTACACTACGTTCAGCCCTAATCTTTGCCTGGTGCAACTCTCCTTGGCTCAACATCTTGGGTGCATGTGGGAGTGCCTGACTGTGTCTGTTTGCCTGCGTTTTCATAACCTTGCTGTGTGGCTGTGTGTGTGCAACTGCCAGTGTTTTGAGGTTGGCTGAGTCAGGCATCCAGAGCCACTAATGGTTGTTGGCCGTCAGGAGCGGAGGGGACTGTTATGCAGCCCTCGCATCGTCTGGATACACATATGCTTCATGCTCGTTTGTAGAGGAGCTAGGGGAATGTGAATCTTTGTGCTTTTTTGTCGCTTCCACTACAAGTCGGAGTTTGGGTTTGAATGTTTCAGAGTGGAGGGAATGGATTTGAATTGTAATGAACACTGTTGATTTGATCGGTTGCCTAAGGGTATAAGATGTGAGGCCTATTAGAGAGGAATTGGTCAGAGGTGATTATTCAGGTTAGCTTTGTGTTCATTCAAATTATTAGAATTAATAAACTGCCTATAGTTAGCTGTTAATTGGATGTTGTAGCAAACGACAATGTTCGTTAATAAATAACCCGGATGTCTCTGTGAAATACTAAATATATAGTTTAATGTGTCAATATAGGCAATTATGAGCAAAACATTTTTGCACTTATGTTTTAAAATCAATAGTAATAAATTGACATGCTGGGGTTTCAGAGATAAACGCTTTCAGACAAACAATCCAGTTCATTGAACGTGTGTGTGTGTGTGTGTGTGTGTGTGTCTGTCTGTCTGTCTGTCAAAGGGGTTGGAAGAACTCCTGCCAAAACGATGAAGTCATCTTCTCCACTTAACGTTTGTATAAGAGATGAAACCAGAGTTCAATGCTCTTACAAGATAGTCATGCAAAGTGATGTATTTTATTGGCCCTTTTGTAAATACATGTTTTTTGTGTTCTGGCTTAGAATGGCAATTGACATAGAGAAGCATATAAACACATTAGATAACGGGGCATTAGATATAAAGGTTTGACATATAAAGGCATTTGACCTCTGTGTCTAGCAGGCCTACATATCTCATGCCTCTGCATTTCTGACCTCCCCGACTCTCCCACTAAAGGAAGCACTGATAAACAATGGTATGCCCTTTAAATCTAGTTATCCTCCTACAGAAATAACTCAGTTAGTAAAAACAATTTCTGCAAACATGTCATCCCTAGTGCATGTGTACAGTACAGCCTGGTCATGTGATGGGATAGTGAGTGAGTTTCAGCCTATGGGTAGAGTACAGATAGAATGTGACAGTGCAACAGCTCAATCCCAGTGGTACACTCTCCAACTGTAGGGTCTCTTTCATGTTAAGGCAAGGCCGTAATAGTATTTTACTGGATGGTATAATGGCCCCTAAACCACAAGTCTATAACTATAGCAGGTATTTCTGACGCCATGGGAAGGACAGACAAACACACACAAATATCAGTAGAAACTTGAACACACACAAGTTTTACAACAGAATGGTTTGATCAAGTCAATTCCGTAATTTAGAACATTGCTCCAGTGATACTCTCTTCTTCTCTGTTATTTTGTCTTAAAAAACTCTTATCTGAGTTTAATTCACTCCCTTATTGATGTATTTTACGTGATGTATTTTACATTTTACTATTTCTACCAAAGAGCACTTACAGGAACTTCTGCTTTTTAGTGTGTCCTTTGATTCTACACTTTTTAAAATAAAAATGTTATGCATTTGCTTCATGTAACATAGTAATACTAAACATAGATGTATTAGTATTTACGAACTTAAGCAGGCTTAGTGCAAATATAACAAAAACTAAAGTAGCAACATTTAGTTAACATTAACAAACATTAACTTTAGGGTAATTCTGTTTCACTCATGTAACAAAATATCCACATGCTGGTTGTTATCATGTTGACCAGTTTATTATGGTAGTATTATGAATATTTAGTCCAGCCCCACATTGAGCCACAGTATCTTAAAACTCTCTCAGAGACAAACTGCAGCAGCAAGATAGGTGGGGGTCCTGCTGGGTTGTTCAGCCAGCATTGCTACATCACTTCCTTTAGCATCTGGCTATGAGCAGAGAGAGAGAGAGAGAGAGAGAGTGACTTTTCTGAATCTCCCTTACTCTCTTCCTTATTCTCTCTCCATCTAGTCGACACAAACTCAGGCAAGGATGTGTAGAACCTCTCTGTCAGCACATTTTCACTGTTTCCTACTTTTTTCTAACCCTTTCTTTCACTTTTATCTTGCTTTAAGATTGTATTTTTCCCTGTCAAAACCTCATCCTGTCTCTCTTCAGGATGCCGTAGCTCCGCTGTCTGCGGTCCACCAGCGTTGTGCTCACCAGAGTGTCACCACACGGCAGAAAAGATGAGTGTGACATCGTGGTTCCTGGTCAGCAGTGGGGGGACGCGCCACCGCCTACCCCGGGAGATGATCTTTGTGGGACGGGATGACTGTGAACTTATGTTGCAGGTGAGGGGGGGTTCAAACACAACATTCTGCCGAGGTAATTTGATCAGGTGTAACCAAGATCCATGATTTGTTATATGTGTCCTCCAGTGGGGAGAGTGAACTCACATTAGTTACTTCAGACTAATACACCTATACTTATACTTTCCTTATCTTGGTTTATTAGTGGTGCTTTGATCTAATATTATCAGTGTAAGATAAGGAGTTAGCTCGTTATCTAGCCAGCTAGTCTAGCACAGTGCAGTGGTTCTCCAAAGTTTTTTACACAAGGCATTTGATTTGCATCTCGGCAACTGATTTGGCAATTAAACGTGTATGTAGCTAGTAGCTACCACAATAACATGCTTAATGCCTTCACATAATCACTTATTTTTATAATACATGGGATTTATAAGCGCCCTTCTAGTAACTCAAGAACACAGGAGCAAATTGGGATTCATAATGTATATTTTTTTATAACATTAATGCTATTGTTATTATTATATTATTTACAAAGTAAATTACTGCATTATCCTAGAGGAAAACATGTCTACTCAGTGAGTCTCTGTCATGTAAAATGATTTAGAAGAAAAATTTGTGTGTTGTGTCTACAACATGGTTATAGAAATACAAAAAATAAATGCTACTTTTGATTTTAGGATTAAATATGAGGGCTACAGAAAGATGTACTGGTTGCCCTTATGGACCGAATACCAGGAACATCATTTAGAACTCATATCAGTTAAAAAAAAAAAGTAAGATATGTTTTTAGACAGCGAAGATGGAGGTGAGTTCTGGTGGCCCTGCAAAGTAATATCTTCTAATGGCAACAATACGTTCTTATTAGATTATGCTGAGGAGGAAGATGAAGTAGGCAGTCCTGTTACTGCGGAATCATTATTATTTGATTATTTTCGGATGTCACAGCTCAACAAATGCAAAATGCATGATAAATTAGAGAAGAAGAAGTCTATGACATTAGCTTGCTTCTTCTCCAGAGTCACATGAGTTTCTTGGGAAGGAAAAATACTTTATTGACACGAGACCAGCCTGAAGGCACTTTAAGATAAGTAACTGACCAAAGGGTATTCTAGACTCACTAGGAGGGTATGTGTATGTACTATTATGCGAACTGTCTCTACTTAAGCAGTAAGACTAGTTTGTAGATGTACTTAAGAATTGTGTGTATTTATGGGCATACTAGTGTGTGTGTGTGTGTGTGTGTGGGTGGGGGGGGGGGTACAATGATGTGAATGCCATTGATTATGTACAGTATGTGTACAGGTCTATATTAAAGTGTATGCCATGATTGGAGTGTTTTCTATTGTTAGAATGTTTTGAGAGGCACACTGTCCAAAAGTTGGGGGTAGGCTCTTTTTTTTTGCCAGGCCACAACCACTAACTAACTACTTAATTGTTTGATCCGAGCAGTGTTAATTTTGTCAACGAAAATTTTGACTAAAAGTGTTCGTAGACAACCTTTTTTTCATGACCAAATTGTAACGACAACGTAAATGAAAGAAATATTGACGACAAAAATGAAGACGAAATCTTAGTTAATTATGCCCTGACAAATTAAGACAAGACGAAATAGATGGCTCTGTTCAGGCGGACAACCTAGATCAAAGTTTCCGTCTCAAGGCATTTCTTGTTTTCCTTTTTAACCATTAATTCCATTTGTTTTAGTCAAATTTGTACTCCTAAACCTTGAATACAATTTTTGTTAACATTTTAGTCCTGACTCCTAAACTAATTTGACTTAGGAGTCAGGACTGAAACGTTGATGAAAATTTGACTAAAAGGAAAACTGACTACCACTGACTAAATCTTGACAAAAAATAAACAAAATTAAATTACGAAAATGTTACTTTAACACGACTACAATTTTCAGTAAGGACGAACTCGAAAACAAAATAAAAAATGCTTGTCAAACTTAACACTGCTACCACTGACTAAATCTTGACTAAAACAAAACAAAATAAAAAATTTGAAAAATGTAAATGTGAAAAGAAAACGTAAAACACCAAATAAACTGCAATTCTGACTACACTGAAAAAATTTACCACTCAGTCTGTCCGTTCAGAGGATACAGAGTTTTAAGAATTCTGGAGTTGTAAAAGGGAACAGCAAGCTTTTTCATAAACAGGTATGCCTTGGTCACACAACAATCTTAGTGCTGTATATTTTTGACTAGATGAAACTACGTGTATGGGTGCCTCAGCTACCCCTGCCACTTCCTATCATCTCAACACAAATAATCTTACCCATAACCCAGGTTTATCGCTTTGTTAGACAGACGCTTTACTGCAGTCTATGGGTCATTGTGTGTGCTGCTGTGTTATGTATTGTATATTAATACAGCTCTCAGCCGTTTCTAATCAGAATTTTTCCTGGGTTTGATTGGTCTCCAATCTCCCTAACCTAATCAGAAGAGGAAGGTTGGCCCTCAAGACATACCCTGCATCATGGTTTGACCTGGCTTTTTGTCCTTCGGGCGTTACAATGCTGCTGTGACCTTCTATTTGTCCCATTTGAAGGCCTTGATATGTCACCGCAATTCTATGCTATGAGACAATGCAGACAGAGTCTTTGGATAATTTCATTGACAGATGTGGCATATTTGGACCAACGCCAGCTTTCTTGTTATTTTTCTGTCCCTGAATTTGCTCCTCAGAAGTTTGTGTTTTAGTTTGAAGTAAATCATCCTCCCAGATAGCTAATTAATGTATATCAGAAAACTTATGTCAACCACCTCACCCCTATTCTTTGCTCTGTTCTCTGTGTCTGTGTGTCTGTTTTTTCGTGTGAGTCTTTAATTTTATTTCTGTGTTTAAGCAAAATGTTGGCTATTTACACTTTTCTTACTATAGCCCTTTCTGAGGATGTATACTACAAACATGGTTGATGGCTTCAATTGAAGACGACACTTGTACCATTTGTTATATTAGTTTATTTGTATTGAAGGTTTAGTTGTCAAGCATTGGTTTCACAAATACCACCCCACAAATAAGAAAAAAGTAAAAGCACCTATAATGATTTTAGTTACAAAGCCACACAAGGTGTGCATATGAGCCTTTTGATGTTTTTTTCTAATACTTCAACGCACGACATAAACAGATTGGACATTTAACTTGTGACTAGTGAGATTTAAACGCAAGCAGCATTGGAAATATTGATTACCTTTACATTTTTTATACATGATGGCTATCAAGAGGGTTCTTCAACAGGCAAGAGATTTGATTGCGCTGCAGTTTTTTGTTGATAAGCTGATGTTACTACATATATTGGCATGTAGTTATGAAGAGGTTATGAAGCTAGAAACCTAGGCAGAGAAAATAGGAAAAGGAAAACATGTTGTGCTTGCCTGTAAACATTAAATACTTAATATTTGTGTATACCGTTTTTATTATTTTAGAGATGGTATATGGTGGTTGGTATTGTGTTTGTGAGTGTAGGGGCTAATTGTTTATAGGGAGACCACAGGGTGTAATATTATTAGCATGGTGATTAACCAGTTGCTGAATGGCTTTTGATGCAATCGGGAGGTGGAACAGAAAAACATACTTACGTTTTTTTTAGAAGCCTTTGTACTGCTTTATCGCCATCAAATAGTAGTGTTTGCACAAAACAGATTAGATTGTTAGAAATTTCTTAATTATAAACAGAGGAAATGGTCAATACCTGTAGGCCTGAAAACCATTTAGGGGACGATTGATGGTTAAACAGGTTAATGCAGATAGCATACAACCAATTTTCTCACTGTTAACAATGCATTCCTTCTTTCTGGAGTGCTGGTGTATTCATACACACATGACCACAGACACACTGCTCATTAGGGCACGCAAAAACCTTCCTTAAGAAATAAATTACATTTGGCGGCAAAACTTTAATGTATTTGTGTCTGTGTCTTTTTGTTTTCAGTCTCGAAGTGTGGACAAGCAGCATGCAGTTGTCAACTACGAGGCTGGCACGGACGAGCACAAAGTTAAGGATTTAGGCAGCCTCAACGGGGTGAGTCACAGAGAAGGCGGACGGGATTGGGGGAGGAGAATTGCATGAGATAGCAAAAGGAGAGATGGCCAATGAGTGAGTTCTGATACAGAATGGGGGATAAGACGGCAACTCAAGAGTTGGAGGAAGGTGGAAGGGTTAGTCTTTTGATGACTAAAGATGGGGATAAGAGACGACAAAACTAACCTTTTGCAGCTTGGAAACTAAAGGTACTGAAACAAAATTATTAGTTGACGATTGTATGGATCACAGAGGTAAAGCTGACAGCGAGAAAGAGAAGAAGGGAGGAGAGATGAAAGAAGGAGCCTGGGATGGTAATAAGGGTTAGAGGTTAACTATCTAATCTTTCAGTCACCCTGAAACAGTCAATCTCTTCGCTAATGAGTGTTCAGGCGGAGGTTGAGGTCAATTGAAAACCAGTAGTTATTTTGTAAAAGACAATTGAGGTGAATTCAAACTAGATTAATTGATTGCTGGTTGGCACTGGCTGCGGGCTGGCTTATTTAGAAATCGACAACCTTAGAATATATCTTTTTAAATGTATGAAAAGCGGCCCAATGCAAATCTGTAGGTAGGCCTAATTAACGCAAAAAAAATATTTGTACGGCATTTTAAGTGTCATAGAAATGCTAGTCATCTGTAGAAACCACCAATAAAGGCTGTCTGTTGTCTACAGATCCCTATGTAAGGAATCACAATATCAGCTATGCCTATTTTACAGTAGAGAAAAACCACTATTATGGAAGCCTATGAGGGACTTTATTAAAATCATAATGTAAACTTGAAATTGATTAATAATTGGGACATACATTTTGGTTGAACAAATGGAAAATTTGGCTAAAAATTTGATATTGCATTTTAATTTTCAAATTTGAATTAACATTTGAATATTGTCCGCCGTATGGCGGGATAGGTCTTTCAAAATTAAATGGCTTACAGCTTTTCCATTTTAATTTTAATATTTACATAGAATGCGAAATGCATGTGAAAATGCAAATGATGCAAATGTAATTATTGCTTTTTAATTTGCATTTTGACTCAAATAGTACATACATATGTGGAAAGTGATAATGCTATTCTGGAATTGCATTTTAATTTTCAAGTTTACATTATCATTTTACTAAAGTCCCTTATAGGCTTCCATAGACTGTAGAGACAGTGTTCAGATTCTATGACCACCATGTATTTCATTGCTTCAGCCATGTGGTTTGAGTCATGTTGAGCTCAGTATATGATTAGTACTAAGGGCACAGTCATAGCCTACTGACCTACATACTATATCCTCTCTATGCTCAGACAGGAAGCCGGGGTCAGAGGTCTTTCCTGCTGAGTTACAGTCCATTCTTTCTCTGTGGCGCCGACAGGATAGGGATTTACAATAACTGAGAAGTCCCTTAGTCAGTTATCAAAAGCATCTACACGGCTATAATAGCCTTTTGTGCCAATTGTGCTGTGGCATTGCATTATATTGCTATATGTATTATTAGAGGGCAAAGACAGTCTCAGTCATAGGAAGCCTAATCTCTCCGACTGCTAAGGGAGAGAGAAAATGCTTGGTCAGTGATAGCAGTTTCTCTGGCACCAGACTTGCCACCTGACACCCAATAAAAGGGCTAATTCTCTCAGCTCAGCTGACTTTCTGGTTTGGCCATTGCGCATTCTGATGTTAGCCTCAAAGCCTTGATGGAGCTGTCATACGTGTTTATATTGACCATTTGTTTTCTTAAATGTAGTTTACAGTACAATGCCAATTTATTCCTAGATAGGCTGAAGTAAAATAGATTTAACCTCAAATCAATCAGTCATATGTTTCCCAAACAATTTGACTGATCATACAGTTATTTTTCTCTGTTTCTTGTTTTTTTCCTACCTGCAGACGTTTGTCAACGATGTCCGCATCCAGGAGCAGATGTACATCACTCTGAAGCTTGATGACAAGCTGAGGTTTGGATATGATATCCTTTTGCATTCAGTAACTTATACACAGTATTTTTTATATCAATCAAAGTACATGCAAAGGATTGGTTTATAAGCACATATCTAAGACAAAATGGAGTCAAATATTGTGGTCCAGTTAACATCAAAACACCGTTGTATGATTTTCAATCAACATTATATGTTTATATCTTTGTAAAAAAAAGATTGTATGTCATTTTAAGATTAAACCTTGCACAGCCAGCCTTTCCTGACGCTTATATTTATATTTATTGCTACACTGGTTGGAGATTACTGGTGATTGATCAGAAGCTATAAGGCTATTTTACCAGTCCGTCTATTTTTTAAGTTTGTCTTTGATTTGACATTGTGTGTAAGTATTACACTGTGAGTATGCAGTGTTCCCTTGACTTTCCTGAATCACATACCAACCTGTTTACTGTGGTGAGAGGAGAGCTCACTGTTCCTGAGGAGGCACTGAAGGTAACAACTCATTAGTGCTTCACTATATGCTCTGATAATATCCAAAACATACAGTTCATTCGTTCTGCCTCTGCTTTTTCCTATGTATTCTATTAACCCTCTACCCTCTTCCTTTTTTATTTTTTTTGTCAGCACGAGAAGTTCACCAGCGGCCTGCAGCTGAGTAAGAAGCCATCTAATGGTGAACCCACCAAGTCTCCCACGAAGACCCTCACTAAGACCGCCAAGTTACCAAGCAGTGGCAGCACCAAGCTGGGGGAAAGCAAGGCTGTCGAGGGGGTAGCCTCCTGCACAGCCATCCCTTCCTCCACAGACCAGCAGGCCAGGCATGGAGAGTTACCGAAGATAGAGGAGAAGATCACAGGTAAGATGAGGAGGAGCTAGAAAATATTATTTAGTTATGACATCATTGTGGGTAATATGGTAGAGGGATCTGGGTAGCGGTAATGGGTTGGGTAGGGATAATCTGTTTTTAATATTTTGAGCTAAAGGTTTATGGGCTCGCTTATCTGTTAAAGGAGTATATATTTTTCTTATAACTGATGCCTAATAATCTTTTATAGTTTCCAAGTGTTTCCATTAACACCTTTTCGTTAACACCTTTCAGTAGACATCTGTCGTCTCATCTGACGTCTCCTATTGCACTTTTATTCACTTCATAAATCCATCAGCTCAGTCTCATTTAACTGACCCCATATGAGATCACTCCATCACTGTGGAAAAGACCCTATTTAATTCGTTGTCATTTCCAGTATGACTGAATGAACCAATTAGAGGACTATATTTATCTTGATGCAGCAGGAAGCTGAGTGGACATAGCTGTCACGTCTCTGGTTCTGTCATCTCACCTCCCTGTGCTGCTGTCTGGTCGTAATCGTTTGTTAGATAAATCAGCCCAGAAATGCTGCCTCGAAAATGCTGCCTCAAATATACTTAATCTAAAACTAATTATGTCAGACTGTAAACAGAGAAAGGTCCGTCAGTGGGTGTTGTTTCATTTACGATGCTTAAAGCTTTAATGCTGAAAGAATTTTGAAGAAAAGGTTAAATACATATGATTGCATTCATAGTAATAAACCACCAGGGTACACTGCTGTATTTCATAGAACATTGAAGTAGTATACAGTGCTATTCTGATTAAGGGACTGTCCCTTGCAAATGGAGCCAGTCTGGGGTCTGTCTAAGCTCCAGATGTTGTATGTTTGTACAGCTTAACCCTGCCCACCAGACCACTTGAACCACGACACAGTCTTTACAGTGTGAAACCCAACCCACCAATCACAGTCTCTTGGTGTACCCAATCATACACATTTGCATTCAATATATGTCAAATGTCATCCATCTCTGTCATTATTATAACCTGCTGTGTGGGTTACTATACAGATGTAATCCTACTGCAGCGTTAGTAGTGATTGAGGGTACACACATCTAGATCTGTCATTCTGTTCTACAGTAAAAGTTAGCCTTTGACTTGCGCTCAGTCAAGGACATACATTATTTACTGTATCCTTTTCCTAACATGTTGACTGTGAACTCACTAACTGACAAAGTCACATATTTAGTAATGGAAACATTTTGTGATCTCTGGCTCACGGTGTGAGAGAGACAAAATGAGAGAGAATGACAAAGAGGTGCTTTGGTGAGACACATCCTGCCCCTGTCACTGTGGTATGCGTTCTGTCTGCTTAATCTGTCTGACTCAGGGTGCACAGGATGGTAGGGAAGCTGCAACCTAACACATATATTGAGTCAGTTCCTCTCTCTGACGTTGTGGATTGGGCTGAAGGAAACACATTTTTGAACTACGAACGCTGTGAATAGTATATCAAGCGAAAAACTACATTGCCCAAGCATCGATCCTGTGCTTGTGTGTGTGTGTGTTTGCACTGCAGCTTGAAGTTGTTTAAGTAGGTCAGTGGTGGAGCTAATGCTGCCCAGACCACAATTCACAGTCAAGAGAATTAACACACACACACACCACCCAACACACGCACGCACACATACACACACACACACACACACGCACACACACACCACCCAACACACGCACGCATGCACCCACGCACGCGCGCACGCACGCACGCACGCACACACACACACACACACACACACTCACACACATAATGACATACTGGCTGCAGCTGGGCCCAGAGAGTGTAGGCTTACAGTATTCACCAGCATGATTCTCTTAGCTGAAGTTATTTATGGTCAGAAATCATACTACAGCTATAACATACCCCCCTTTCAACTCCAGGTTATCGGTATCTACTGACAGGATGTGTAAATTGTTTGCCTTTTCTTTCCTAAAATGGCTTGTTTGAAAGTTTGAAATTAAACCCTTTGTCGGTGTCTGTGTTACCAGGGGACCTTTCAGCCCTGCATCGTGGGACCCCTCTATACGGGCAGCCATCGTGGTGGGGGGATGGAGATGCTGACGACGAGAACTCCTTCAAACAGGAGATCAAATCATCAGGGAAGAAACATGACAGCTCTTCAGCAGGTAATATCCATCAGCAGCATTCTACACCGTTTGTTGCCCTTAGCCAGCCTCTGCACATGCCAAGCTCTGCTGGGCTTTGCTGCACAGTAATATTTATAAAAAAGTAGAAGATAGATTAATATAACATATGGAATTATTATGTTTATTCAGTTTTTATTTTATTGTGCACTCTTTCTCTTGTTGAATGGATATCACTCTCCAAGGATCTCAGTGTAATCTTATCTGTATTGAACTTAATTGAATTCATTGTATTTCATTGTATTCTGTCAAACACTTTAGAACGATCTATTTTAGCATTGTTAAGTTCATTAATAAATCACAAGATCCTTTCCTTAAGTTGACCAAATTTACTGTGGTCCTAATACCCAGAATTTAGCTTATCTTGTCTGTTTGTGCTGGGGTTAATGGCCACCGGGGCAGCTGAATTTTGTGTGTGTATTCATTTCTTTGTATGTTTACATGTGTGATTGTTTGTTTGTGTGTATTTTTGTGCCTGTGTTGATATTGTTGGTTTTGTGAGGTTGGGGGACCCCTTTTAACTTGCACTGGCAGGAGTAACAGGATTAGAGATTATACCAGATTTAGGCACTGTCACATAACCCATTGGGTGCTGGTCCACTGTCGTCTGATCTTGTCTGGTGTGAAGTGGATGGGTGGGGGAGGCTGACCAGAGCTTAGACAACCACCAGACCAGACTGCAGTTGTCCTCAAATCGGCATGCACAGCTGGACAGGAGAGCAGCACTGTTTCTTGCTGCCAAGGATACAACTACTGGATCACATTTTCATAATATCTCTGAACAAGATCAAGATACATTTCTTTTTAGGTTTCACTCATAACGCATAATAGCTTGCTGATATTTTTTCCATGCTTTAGGATTACATCTGTAAAGGTTTAAAAACAGTGTAGCTTTATGAATGGGAGTGGGTACATCACATATGGAGCTTGGTGAGTATGTCTGTTTATGTCAATATTGAAGACATTATAATGTCACTGAAACATGGATATTGTGCAGCCGATGAGATTTAGCCTGGAACCAATTTTCCAAGCGTGTATTAATATTTAGTTCCTTAGCAAAGCTCTAACGTCTTTCCTATGAGAAAGCTCAGATAGCGGAAGGGGGAGGGCAATAGACAGATAGGAGAGAAGGATAGAGACAGAAAGAGAGAAAGAGAGACATAAAGATAGAGAAGAGAGAAGGAGAGGGAGTTCTCTCTGGTGTGTTGAATAGGTCCCGTGGTAGCAGCCCCCAGCCCCCCCCACAAACACACACAGAGTATTGTTGCTGAAGGCTATTGGGTTACGCCATTGCACACAGGCTCTCTCTCTCTCACACACACACACACACACACACACACACACACACACAGTGTTCAAACAAACTACTTTCTCCACACTAGGACCCTAACTAGCCTGACTATTGTAAGTACTAAGCTCTCTTATTTTACTACTTGCACAGTTTTAGGGTGTTATTTCATATGAAATATGGAGCATTTATTAGTACAAAGTGTGTTTTTTCACATTTCTTCTTCGCTACCTGTGGCTTCGCGGGGTTAAAGTGTGTCAAGTAGATCTCTCTCAGCTTTCACATACCTGTAAAGTGGTTCTGGATTCAGCATCTTGTTTTGGACAAGTCAGTCCCAACAAATGATGTGTTGCTGGTAGCGACAGTATTGTAGGGCCTACTGTTGTAATTTATAAATTCTGCCTTTAAACAGGGCATTGCTGGAAAAGAGACCTAGTCTCAATTGGTTATTACCCCTGAACAAATAAATACAATTATATAATAACATACAGTACCGCAAATGCATTATTGATATACTGGGTAATGTTTAGGGGAGGGTCCATTAAGCCAGTGCCCTAGTTTTAGTTATAATATAGCCATGTCATTCAGATCTAAGTCATATGATAGTAATACTGGTGACCTCTGTGGAACCTTATGAGGAAGGATCTTCATATTTTTAAAAGGAGGAAGTTTAATGAACAAGGTACATGTAAATATGATTCACATAGTAGTCACACTATTAAGGAACAATGGTGAAGTTTTATACTTTTTTGACTTAAGTTTCATTTTGAGCTCTTAATATTTTCACTCTGTTTAAAGCGCCATCCAACCACCAAATTGCAGAGCTGTACAAGTTAAGCCATTGGCACATTATCTATTTTCAAAGACTTAGGGGAGGTGTTGGTACTTATATTAAGCAGATATGGCTGAACTGGAAATAGGCAGTTTAACTTACAGATACATATCTGCATTTTTTTTTTTGCTGAAACCTTTTGGGTTTAATGATCTCAACCCTCCACTATAATTATGATATTAAGTTTTCCAAAGTCTAAAGTTTTACAAGCTATGGGAACTCACTTGTCCTATTTATCACGCCATGTAAATCTTTTGGATAAATTTGATATACCAGCCACTAAACCTCTCACAAGAAAATTAATAAAAATTATTTCATATATTTTTTAATTGCATCGTTTATTATATCTAATTCTCACAGTGCCTTGAAGTTTGATATGAATTGATGAACAAATCAGTGGCCTGTAGCTTGTCATTAGTAAGTAGCACAGAGGGCTTTTACTGACCCGCCCATCCATTCTTGTCAGAGGGACACTCACATCTCTGTGTGTAAGCCATGTTCTGTGGGGTTTGTAAAGTGCTTGAGTCTAGCAGATAATTGGCCCATATGGGGCCTACTGTGACCTCTCACCTTAGACCTTGCAAAGATGCATGCAAAGACACATACACATATCACTTAATATCCATTTATGAATTTCTAATGGCATTTAGGATGCATTTGATTGGATTTAATATTGACCCCAAAGCGCTCTCTCCTTTTCTCCTTGATCCCTCCATTCACACTTAACCCTTCGCTTCCCCTCCACTTCCCTCGCCCAGATAACAGGGAGGCCAGGCAGGCGGACCGGCCCAAAGAGGCCGACTTACCTCCACCTCCAGGTACTGCAGAGCCCAGCTACTTTGAGATCCCCACCAAGGAGGGCCACATGGCAGACAACAGCATCCATGAGGTGCCCACCAAAGACACGGAGGGGGGCGGTGCCGACAATGCTAACACTAGCGGTGGCACTGCCCCTCAGGGCCACGCGTCCTTCACTATCGAGTTCGACAGCACGTCCCCTGGCAAGGTCACCATCAAGGACCATGTGTCAAAGTTCACGCCGGAGAACCACCGGCCCCGTGGCAAAAAGGCAGGAGGAGCAGGTGGAAGTGGCGGTGGAGGAGGGAAGGAGCTGAGCACTCTGCAGGCAGCCATGATCGCCTCGGAGAGCAAGGTAGCCGATTGGCTTGCCCAGAATGACCCCACTATGGTGCGCAGCGAGTCCACAGAGGAGGACAGCAAGAGCATCAAGAGTGACGTGCCCGTTACGTTCAAGAGACTGAAAGGTTTGTGTCTCTATCAATCCCTCTCTGTTTCTGTCTGCTCTGCCTTTCGTTCCTCTCTTTTCAAGCTGACGATTTTTCACTGGGAGAAAGATTTATATATTTTTTAACCATCTTAATGATGGTTTGTAGCTATTTCTTAAAGAATCCAGTTTGTAATATTAATATTTTACAACAGCACCCTTAGACACATGGAAACATCAGTAGTATATTTACCTTGTGGCTTTACTTGGGTAGCATACAAACAGCACACAATTCATTATACTTCACATAACTTCCTCTCTTTTTTGGAAAGTCCCTTTTGCAGTAGAGCAGTTTCTTTGTTGGAGTATTCGGCAGCATTAGCTGTTCCAGAGGATTAGCCAGCAGCCACCGCAGTATTAAAGACCCATCTCCTCCCCAACTGTGACAGCTAGTGACAAGGCTTAGCATGGGTGGCACAGCGGGCTACCGCGCTATGCGGCTCACTACCTACTCCCATTATTATCAGCCGTTTTCATGATTCTTTCCAAATGTTGGCTCAATAACACTGTATTGCTATATTTCCACTAGTGTTGTGGTCTTTTGTTTTCAAATTAAATAAGTAATTAGAGATTGGATTATTTAAATTTTTCTCTCCATCTGTGGGTCTGTTTTCATGCATTGGCCAGGCAGGACTGATGGCTGCAATGTATATTAAAATGTTTGTGTGTGTGTTCATGTGTGGGTATGTGTCCACATCTGTGTCTCTTTGTTGCTCATACCTGCTATAGTAGCTGCGCCAGCTGCTGAGTAGGCAGGTTCTGCCTGGAATGCATCGGTTAATGGCTATAGGTAGCTACAGTGTTGAGCTGGTTAATTAAATGAGTGCTAATTTATGACTGGCGGTATAGGAGTGGGTGGAGAAGATGTTGTGGAGTGGAAATTTACAAGACTCATGTGAGGGTACTGTACAGTAGGGGAAGTCAGAGAAGGACCATGAATAACTTCAGCTCTGATTGCATGAAGCTTCATTCGATGCATGCTTGACAATGCACTTTTTGCCATGCTGGGCTCTTGTGGACCGCAGCTGGAAGTCTCTGTGACCCAAGAAGAAGGAGAAAGGTTTGGTGCTAGAGGGATGAAGAGAAAGAAGGTAGGAACACAAGGAACAGACGAGTTGAAACTAGATCCACAATGGAGTCGATTGTTGTCTGAGTGTAGGAGCTTAGATAGAGAGTCCAAGGATTGTTAGTCCACTACTATTGCAGAAGTCAGTGTGCAGGACAGAGATTGACAGATGCTTTTGTTTTGATGCAGTATGGGTGTGTGTTGAGAGGTGTGACTCTTCAACACCGGTATGTGTGGGACAAGGGTGTAAACGCTGCTGAAGGATATCATGAACGTATGTGTGTGTACGTGACATGAACCACGCATGTCAGATTCAAGTGTTTGCTGATGGAGTGTTCAGCGCTAATCTGCGTGAGACATGTGTGAGGAGACCAAGCTGTGTCTGTGGGTGAAAGGTATATTAATTGTGTAATGGAGGATAGGTGTTGACTGGAAACCGAGAAGATGCACCGTAGGATTCTAATATATTCATCCTCAAAAGTGGGTGTCTCTAAATAGCAAAGCATGTGGGTTAAAAGCCTCTACTGTGCCTACACTGTGTGCACACAAAAAAAGCTTATGGTAAACATCCCTTTTAAGCCCACCAAATCCGCTTCTCAGAAATGTTTTGTATATACCGCCCAAATTCAAGTGAACCCATTTTAGTTAAATTAAAGTCTAATCTCTCATTTCAAGTGTCAATAATTAATTTATACCAATTTCTAATGTTTTCATTGTTTAATTTATCAACATGTGTTAAAAGTCTGGCATGGATTTAAAGGGGACCTATTATGCTTTTTGGGTTTTTCCCTTTCCTTTAGTATGTTATATAGCTTTTTGTGCATGTAAAAGATCTGAATAGTTAAAAAGGCCATAGTCCACGCCAAAGGGAGCTTCTCTCTCTCACAGAAAACACTGCTCCTGAACTGCCTGAAATGCCTCGTTTGTAGTCCGGCATTTTCTTCCTTAACTTATCTACGTCACTAATTCTCACATTTGAATAATGTTTGGCACGCCCTCAACCAGAGCCAGTCAGAGCGGAGGCCGGGTGGTTTCGCCATGTCGAGAAAATGCTGTTTTGGAAAGCGCAGATACGAATTCCCTTGTTTGGCCAGCAGACCAATCAGAGCAGACTAGTCTCGCCGGGAGGCGGGGCCTTAAAGAGACAGGAGCTAAAACGGAGCGTGAATAGAGGTACTGCAGGTCCAGGCAGTTTGGAAAAAATAAATTGTTTATTGAACATTAAAACGCATAAACCTATTCTAGTAGAACTCCTAAATAAAGATATTAACTTGAAAATTTGTATAATATGGCCCCTTTAATTCGAGACTTTTTGACGGATCTTCAAAAGTCGAGAAAATTCTTCCTCCAGAGCCACAGCCGCCCCTTATGAGGCGTAGTTTAGCCACTTCATAACACTTCCCAATCGCACCATCGCTAATGATATGGTCAACAGTACTTTTGTTATGAAACTAGAGCGTGCAGGCTGGAATGGTTAAGTTGTAATGCCAATCAGGGTTATTCCATTAGCTGTTAAAACTGATGCCTTGTAGGAGTGTGAACATGTGCTCTTATTTGTGAAAGATACGTACGTTTTGAACTCAGAAGGAAGTTTACAGTCTACAGTTCTTTGCAGTATTCACCTAATTTTGACACATTTTATAGTGGTTTTTTTACCTTCACAAATTTTTTACATTAACAAATTAAAAGATCTTTTAATTTTTCAACTCTCTTACTTTTGATTCACCCATCAAAAGTCACTGAGCAGAAAGGAGAGCATTACTCAGAGAAGCATAGAGATTCTCAGCTAAAATAGGAGAAGCCAGACAGAGAACAAGTATAACCCGGACACTCCACAAAGATGGTCTATGTGTTTCACAAAGCCAACACTGCACTTCACCCTGAGAAAACCAACCCCAAGTAGAAGCATGGTTATTGTGACAATAGTTGCTGTAGTATCATGTTATGGGGATGCTTTTATACAAGGACTGGGAAACTGGTCTGGATTGATATCAAAATGGATTGAACAGAAACCAGAACAATTCTAATTCTAATGTAAGGTATAGTTTAATTCCGACATGGTTTCATATATGACACCCTTGGTTGCTAATATGCAAGAATTTTTTTTTTATCTTACCAAAGGCTTGTAGTTTCCCAGAGTGGAAGTCATTCAGTAGACTGAGCAGTCCATTCTCCATTTCTTGGACATCTGACACGTCAGTGAGGAAGGAGTGTTCGATGATGGGAGCTGCTGTCTGACTTGTCTTCCCTGCTGTGCCTCGCTGGGCCCTGGGCTTCTCACGCACACCCCTGATACAGTAAAACAACACATTCACAAAAGCTGGCACCCTAAGAACTTGTCAACATATACAGCGCCAAGTACAGATGTAGCCAATGTAGGCGGTGCCTGTCACAGCAAAACACAACTTCTATCGTTGACATTGCAATGACATGCTTAATAGGCGGTGTGGGGTTTGGGGGTTTGAGTGCAGTGTCAGTTATATTTACATCAACGCCTCTAGTTAAAACGATAGTAAGTTCAGGGCTATAGATTTACTTTTTTGTGGTAGCAGAAATTTGTTTGGTTGCAAAATGATGAATTATCTAAAAAATTTAATTACCCATGTTTGTTCAACTGTAACTCACGTTGTTAGCAGTTATGGCTCATTAACACCAAGCAGTGGATAACGGATAATATCTGGATAAATTGCCCAACCTGGCCCTATATCAATTCTGGCCACCTAATCATCCCTCAGCTCCCAATTGGATATTTCATTCCCTCTCCTGCTCCTTGTGGCTCTCAGTAGATCATAAACTGATGTGTGGCGAGCAGGTCTGCTGCAAAATGGCTGCCATGGCATCACCCAAGTGGGTGCTACACATTGGCAACCAGAACCGAGTCACTCCCTTAGAGTGTAAAGCGCTAGGCATATATTAAATGCAATAAAAATATATATTTTACACATTGTCAGGTGGCATCAGCTGTTTGGTGATGATCAACTACTGTACCTTCTATTTTTGGATTTCTGGTTGGAGTGAGATCCTGTTTGGCTGAAACCAGGGCGACGAACGGAGACCACATTGTTCTTGCGGGCAGTAGAAGAGGCGGAAGGGCCTGACTGATTGGTGGAAGGCCTGGGACTCTTTCTCTTCAGCTTTCGCTCTTCCATAGTCTCATTTTATGGTGCAAGCTGACTTGGGATAGTATGACAACATGTTTAATTAGCCTGAGAGTTACCTAAAGATTTTGACAAAAAACCCAGAACAATTACCTGCCTTACAATCTCTCTAGAAAGTGTACAATCTTAAAAATACAGAATCATTTAGCTGAAGTTACATGAAGATATTATCCGGGACTATAGACTGCAAGTCATTGGGTTGCATTTGCGACTGAATTTGTATTTTAATTTTACACTGAAAATATTTACTGGTCAGACAAATGTTGATTTGTTAAATCATAACGTAGAATGACGTATTATTCTAAAGGAATATCGTGGATATTAGGCAGTAAGTTCGTTAGCCCTGGGCGTCTGGGGCTTTTGCCCCTAATGTTTTTTTGATTAGCTGCGGATCTTTTTTTATATATAAGAAAAACAAAACATATAAAAATCTAAAACATTGCCCATGATCTATTCATGTTATTCCAACCTCGCATAAATAATAATATGATGATCAAAAACGCAAGTACGCTATGTCCTCTGTTTGTAATTCAAGGCCCAGATCTACTACACTACTTTGAACGCGCACATTTTCTTAGAGCACGGGATAGAGTAAGAACGGCCCGGTTACAGAGCTAGTCATTTCTAGCTAACTAACTAATTCAGAAGGACAACAATCAACACAATGTATATCATTATTTTAAAAAAAGAAAACGGACAGTGAGGCAACAAAGCGAGAGCAAGAGAGGAGGAAAAGTTATCTCCTGTTGCTTCAGCAGCAGATGAGTCAGGACGTGAGAGTGCCTCATCCACAAGCTCATGTTGGTGATGGTCGAAGTGGGGTCGTTATCTAGTTAGCTAGTCTAGCACAGTACAGTGGTTCTCCAAAGCATTTGACACAATGCATTTGCATCTCGGCAACTGATTTAGCGATTAAAATGGTAAATGAACTGCATTTATAAAGCGCTTTTCAACCGGAATGGAACCAAAGCGCTTTACAATGTTGCCTCTCATTCACCCATTCACTCACACACCGATGATTAAACAAGTAGGCCTATGTAGCTACAAGCTAGTAGCTAAAATAGTTCACTTTCAAAAGCAAGAAGAAATGTCAAGCTAGTAACTTGTCATGCTTGTCACATAATAATTTGTTTGTATAATAATACATGGGATTTAAAAGCGCCGTAGTAACAAGGACACGGGAGCAAATTTGGGTAGATAATGGATAATGACATCTTTTTCATAATAATATTGTTATTGTTATAATATTATTTACGAAGTAAATTACTGCATTAATCTAGAGGAAAAGATCTCTACTCAGTGAGTCCTGGCCTGTCATGTGACATTGTGTTGTTAATGCTGTGAAAACAACACCCCCACCCCCGACAAGTTATAACATGAGTTTATTATTTAAGTTATCACGTTACAAAGTGAAAAGATCGTGTCAAAACACGTCAAAACAGCTTGTAATAGCAACAAACTTTTCACATAATAACCAGACGATACTACTGATCGTATACATTTTTTATATACGATCCGGTGTGGCAGCAGTAGTAAGATATGTGAGTTTACTTTGGGTAAGCGTCAAATGCTGGAGGGTCTTTGAATACTATATCCTGACGTTAAAGCACGTAGCGTTTAGTTAGCTAGTATAATTTCATAAAGAAGGAGGCGAGCACTTAAAATTTTATTTCGTGCCACATTTATTTTGGACTAAGGACCGGTTTCTTCAAAGTATCGAATGCTAGTGACTCTTGATAGCTAACGTTACTTGCATGGCTAACGCTTGGATAGCCTACACGTTAACGTACGGTACATATATGCATGACTGAGCTAGCTTTTGCTAACTAGAGACGGTGTCTAAAACTAATTGAAACAATAAGCCAGCGATCTAGCTAGCGGTAAGCAAACCTAATCAACCTGTGCTTACCTCAGTTACACACACAGACGAATTCTTCTTCTTCCTCTTCTTCTTCGGTGGTCAGAGATGACGTCAGACTAGACGAGTGAATTTGACACATTTGGAGGAACAGATTGCTGCCCTCCACGGGATGTGCCCAGTGGAGCTCCTAGACTCGGGGGGCCCCTAGGAAAAGAAGACCATCGGGCCCCTTAACTTACAATAATGCTTATTAGAACTCTGTAACATTTAAATACACTATATAGAGACACTATATTGAGAATTAATAAGATATATGGAGGCAGAAGATAAATATAAAAAATATTTAACCAATATAATGAGGATATGCAAGAAGGAACATTATAACTAATTATGAGAGAATAACGTATAGGGAGTGTATTAAATAGTATTATGAGACATGGATCAAAACTTTTTTTTTTTTTTAAGTATAGAAGCACGTAAGTAACATACCTGTACTTATGTAGAATGTTGACGTTTCATTGATAAATATAGTAGAACTAGTAGTAGTGGTAGTATAGTGGAGGGGGGCATAACTAAGCTGTTGTTCATTTTGTGATATAAGTGCCACATTTGTACATATATAGCTAGTATTAACACTAGGGAAAATACTACAGTACCAGAAAGAGTAGCACTAATTGTTCTAATATAATTTATTAGTTCTAAAATATAAGATATTCTTTTTGACTAATGTTACACCTTTCTATTGCGTTAGGGTAAAATTTGACCCTTTCTCAAGTTTAGTGTCAGACATACCTTTAAATTATAATTTGTTTCAGAACAAGATTTCTTTACATCCTCAACAATGACTTAACGCAACAAAAACTATTTATTAATTAAATGTTTAATTATTTTTTTTGCAAAACCTAAGAACAGCCGCTGAAATGTGTTTCCTCCGTAGGGTGGCTGGGCTCAGCCTTAGGGATAGGGTAAAGAGCTCGGTCATCAGGAGGGAGCTCGGAGTAGAGCCGCTGCTCCTTCGTGTCGAAAGGAGCCAGATGAGGTGGTACAGGCATCTGATTAGGATGCCTCCTCGGCGCCTGAGGTTTTCCGGGCACGCCCTACTGGTAGGAGACCCCGGGGTAGACCCAGAACACGCTGGTGAGATTATATATCTCCTCTGGCCTGGGAACGCCTCGGGATCCTTCAGGAGGATCTGGAAAGCGTTGCTGGGGATAGGGACAGCTGGAATACCCTGCTGAGCCTGCTGCCGCCGCGACCCGGCCCCGGATAAGCAGCGGAAAATGGATGGATGGATGGAAGAACAATTTTGTTACATCTGTTGTGTAATGGGTAAAATCTGACCAGAAGTGAATGCTGGTTGTCCATAGAGTAGGATGCAGCATAAAAATATAGTCCCCCATATGCCCCCCTGACTCTCTTTCTTTCACAACCCCTATTTCATTCACTCCTCCCAACCCCCTACACTCTGGTTCCCCTCCCCTGTTGGCATCAAGCAATTACACTTTTCCTGCGTTTTTTGGCACACACCTGGAGACCGCTTGTATACTGTATTGTTATGGGAAGCAGTTCTTTCTCACAAAGGAAAGTATCATCTTGTGGGGGAGTGGCTAGCCTTCAGCATGTACCTCGATGCTCTCACAGAACTTGTCCCCTGGTTCTTCTGGGGCGGCTGTGGCTCAGGAGGTAGAGTGGGTACTGATCCAAGGGTTGGTGGTTCGATTCCCGAGTTCCTCCTGTCCATGTGCCGAAGGTTCCTTGAGCAAGACACTGAACCCTGAGGTGCTCCCGATGTGCAGTCAAGTGTATTGCATGGCAGCTCTGCCACCATTGGTGTGTGTGTATGTGTGTGTGTGAATGGGTGAATGAGAGGCAATTTGTAAAGCGCTTTATTCCATTGAAGTTCCATTGAAGCACTATATAAATGCAGTCCATTTACAATTTCTTTGCTCTGGACCATACCAACTATGCCTGCTAGATCCCAGTTCATCTTCGTGACATGACTCAACTACCAAGACACCCAGATGTTGCCAGGGAATTTTATGCTGGCAATTTAATTTTGTGTCTGGCAACCCAGTTGCCAATGAATGCCAGTCACATCGGCAGACGTCATAGACTGCAGGGGGATGGCCTCTGACCATCTGGTGTCCTGTCGACTAGCGCCAGGAGACAAGTAAAACCTTTTTCTTGAAGCCATCCCAGACAAACTTAGCCAACACCAGCCTTTGTCTTCCTGCCCCAGTGCGAAAGGTTATGGGCGGCGTCAATCACCTCTCGTCTCCAACTGCTGGGCACAACCAGTTGTGGCTAACCAGTGGAGACATCACACAAGAGGGTGACGCCAGCAGTACAAACAGATCCTCAGCCAACTGAAGGCCTGTGGGTGGTCTTCTTGCAGGATTGAACCTCTGGGTTGGAGCCTTGATCGCTGCCATTCTGGCATAGTCTATGTCGAGGTAGACCATGCCAGTGAGTGCTAGGGACATTCAGTGACAACATTGTCTTTCCCTGCAATATTTTGGATGTCTATGAGACAAGTTGCTGCCGAGCCGACACTGAGGCAGTAGCCACTGCTAAAAACTGCTCTGAGGCTTTAGCCACCGCAGCAACCAGTGGCTTGTGAACCTCGTATGCAGTGAATGGGTGGGCCTCCAAAAGAAAATGGAAGTGCCGGAGGGCTAGGCAAAGGCAGAGAAGTTCCTGATCGAAAGTGCTGTAGAGTGTTTGTCGGGGCGAAGCTGCCAGGTGAAGAATGCAAGCGGCTGCTAGGCCCTGTCAACCCAATGCTGATACACTGCTTCGACTGCGTGGTCTGGCACTGGCAAAGGGTGTGCCAGCAAGGTTGTACCACCAGGGCTTGCTTGGTGTCCTGTCCCTCCTCTGTCCAGGCAATGGCATGAGTGGCCCATTTCCCCTTCCGGGCCTTGTATAAAACAAAACACGGTCCATGAGGCGCTGGAATGCCTGAGCCGCATTCTTAAGACCGAAGGGCATGTGCAGGCACTTGTAAAGTCCAAAGGGCGTAATCACAGTGGTCTGCGGAACGTCCTCGAGCCTAACAGGAACCTAATGTTGTCCCCGGACTAGGTCCACCTTGTAGAAGATCAATTCTCCTGCCAGGAGGGCAGAGAAGTGTGGGACAGGGTAGCAGTCCGGGGTTGTGATGTTAAGACGTCGACAATCCCTACATGGGCGCCAACCCTGTCCCAGCTGCTACACCATGTTGAGGGGAGAGGCCCACAGCCTGCTGGACCACCGGACTACGCCCAGGCACTCCAATGTACTGAACTCAGCCCTAGCAACAGCTAGCTTCTCCAGGACGAGGCAACGGGTGCAGGGCCGTGGACTGGTAGTCCAGTAGTTGGAATATGATGGTTGGCAATGGCAGTCGAGAACGTAGGATGTGTGAGAGACGGGAATTGTGACAGGAGTTGTGTAGGCTGCTGTGTTCAGACTTTTTGAAGCGTCAGGACGGATGGCACCGCACAGCCTTAGAGACGTAATGTGCATGGTAGTAGCACAGGCCTAGCGGTTACTGAGGCTGGGCAGTGATTCATGTGGTCCATCAGCTCCAATGGCTTGGAATCACCCAACCAGGGTAGAGTGGGAAGCTGGCAGGCACGCTCGGACTCAGTCAGCCCAAAGGTATCCAAAAGAAGGGCCTTAAATGGCCTCATCTTTATTGTCTTCTGGAGGGTCCTGCAGCAGGCTCACCACTCTTATAGCAGCAAAGATTCGCTCAAACCAATGTATACATATAATATTGTCATACAGACGATAACAACTAAATACAAGGTTACATTGTATTTAGGATCAATAGCAGGCTAAACCTTAGTCTAGACTGTTAATTTGATTGTAAAGTGTTGTATATTTACAGGGACTGTTGCAAAAAAAAAAACTGCCGTTAATTAAGATAAGAATGAAAAACAAAAGGATGTTCCCCCCAAAAAACAAAAGAAGCTTGGGAATAATATAAATATTTATTAAGCATGCTTACGAAAGTTGCTGCTATGAAACCATGGTGACGACGTTAGAAGTTAGGAAAGTTCCTGTTTCCGCCAGATAGAGAGAGCTTCTTCCCAGAGCTTGCTGTTATTCATACCCTATGTACCGATAGAGGGAGCTTCTTCCCAGAGCTTGCTGTTATTCATACCCTATGTACAGATAGAGGGAGCTTCTTCCCAGAGCTTGCTGTTATTCATACCCTATGTACCGATAGAGGGTGCTTTGCATACAGACTTGCACTCCGAAATGGAGTGGTAGTGTGTAAGGAAGGAGAGTGTGATTTGGAAAGGGCCCCTCCTGTATCTGTATCTATTCAACCACCAAAATTATCCGTATACGTACTCGTAATGGGCAGGGCTTAATCCAGAAGTGAGCGGGGTTTAACCTGAAAGTGAGTGGGACATAATCAGAAGTTTGTAGTTTAAGCATAACATGAATATAGGTGGACAAGAAGTTACTATATGTGTTGTTCATTAAAAAACTGTTAACAGAACATCCTCAGAATTGAGCTTCAGATAAGAGCTATTTTTATAAATATATATACAGGGGTGTATATACATATACAGCGTATTATGAGTTATATATATAAAACACTGCGTTTATTGTATAACAGCTACATAAATGCCCCATATTACGTCAGTATCAAAGCTCACTCACACTTCTTAAGAAAACCAGAATGTAATTGTGTCCAACCTGGGGAAATATAATAAAGGCTCCCAAGCAAGATGTTTCGGGGCTAGTCTCACGACGCCAGACCTATCTCCACACATCGTGGCACTGTGCCAGCATTGGAGAAAGGTCTGGCACCTTGCATTGAAATTCTGGAAAAGGGGGGAAAAACACTGTATTTCTTTAAACCAATCACAATCGTCTTGGGCGGCGCAAAACCCAGGATGCAGCGACGTTGCCCTAGCAAAGTAGTGTCGGAGGGGAACTTCCTTTGGTGGAACATTTGCTCGTGGTGAGGCGAGCCCTGGCATTGAAATGGCTAAATCCCCACGCAAAATGAAACACCACATAAAACAATAAAAGTGGTATGACCACTCGGTGATAGAACTTTTATTGATAAAAAAGACTTACCAAAGACTAAACAGTTGCTAAGCAACGCTGTAAGGAGAGGACACTGGCGTTGTTTGCTTGCCGCTTTTCCACAGCATTGTATCAAATTCATCATCTGTGTATTATTTAATTTTCTTGATTTCATTACATTAATTCGTTTTATACATATTTAGCTCTCAAAGTTTTAGTTTTTTCTCAACATTTTTTCCCCAAGGGACACTTGATTTTATCCTAGCTAACTTCGGCTAGCCGTCGCTAGGGATTTGTAATCATGGTTGCTAGGCTGACAGGCTAGCCTTGCTTTGGACTCAACAGCTTGTTTCTGCTAACCGGGCTGGTAATTGCAGCTGGCATCTTCTCTACCTGGCATGGCACCGGGGTACTCCTTTGATGAACTGCATAGTATTAATAACCACAACGTTCCGACCTGCTCCTCATTAATCAAGGAACTTAAACTATGTCGCCGCCCCAGCTACGTCCACAGAGGTTGGTGCTAATTTGAACAATCTAATACCCTTGGTTAAATCTGACAGTTATCTGGCATTGGTATCGTCCCCCACTCATAACAACACTGCTAGGTTTGCGCTGCTGAATACACGCCTGCTCAACAACAAGGCTGTATTTATAAATGAGGTTGTCACGGATCATGAAGTTGACTTTATGTGTCTAACGGAAACCTGGCAGCAAGTTAATGACTTTGTGCTGCTCAATCAAGCTACCCCTCCAGGCTACGTGTACCTGCAAAAGCTTAGATCTTCAGGGTGGGGTGGTGGACTCGCTGTTCTTCACCGTACTGACTTCAAGATTAAGCTGATTTCTGTCAACAATGTGACGTTATTTGAATGCCTTGTATTTCAATTGGTCGGTTCTCCAGCAACGCAAGTGGTGCTCGTTTACCGGCTTCCAAAAACATCTTCTGTGTTTCTCTCTGAGCTGTCTGAAGTACTTTCTAGTGTCTGTGCCATGTCGACATTTACTTTATTGTTGGGAGACTTTAACATCCATGTAGATTGCCCCTGCTCTGCATATGCAGTGGAATTTCCTGCCCTCCTTGATTGTTTTAATCTAACTCAGCATGTTTATATCCCCACTCATAATAAAGGCAATTTTTTGCCTGGTGTGCTCCGCTAGCCCTGACCCCTCCAACCTTCGTGGCCTGGACATTACCATCTCCGGTCAAGCTATATTCTTTTATGTTAAAATACCGGCCATAAGGAGGCGAGAACTGTGGTCCTTTATCTATAGAAACGTCAAAAATATTAATACTGCTGCCCTTGTTAGCAAACTCGAACTGCAAAACCTCCCCGTTCCTCTGACTTCCTCTGTTGATGACCATGTACTGCATTATAATACCCTGCTCTCTTCTACCCTGGACTCACTAGCTCCCCTCAAGTCAAGACGTGTGTCATTCTCCCAACCTGCTCCCTGGTACACCTCCGAGCTTCATTCTATGAAGGCTTAAGGTCATCAGCTGGAAAGACTTTTAAAAAAAACGAGTCTCACTGTTCATGTTGTAATCTGCAAAGACCATATCAAAGCATAGAAGGATGCACTCTATCAGGCCCAAAACAACTATGATTCTGATCTCATTGTTAAGGGCAAAACTGATCCCAGAAAGCTATTTAACACAGTCAACAAATTGATGTGTCCACTGGATAACTCCTCCCTCTTGGGGTCTACAGAAGTATGCAGCGGGTTCCTGGATTTTTTCCAATCAAAAGTCGAAGCTATTCATAACCAGCTCCAGCCAGCTATTCCGCCGCAGGCTGTATCCACTAAAATGGCCCTTCCTGTTAAATGCAATCTCAACACTTTCAAGCCTGTTGATGCTGCATTAATCTCTGCTCTGGTCACCCAATCAAAATCTTCTACCTGCACACGTGACCCTATGCCCACCTCCCTAGTCAAGACCTGTCTGCCAACTCTGTGCCCCCTCATTGTTAACATTGTTAACACCTCCACCAGGACTGGCTCTGTCCCTCCAGAGCTTAAGATGGCTGTGATCACTCCTATCCTTAAAAAGCAGGGTTGGGACCCGGAGTCTCTAAATAACTATCGGCCTATTTCCAACCTTCCATTCCTTAGCGAAATCCTGGAGCGCACAGTAGCTGCTCAACTACAGTCCTATATGTCTCACCATGAGTTGTATGAACCTATGCAATCTAGGTTCCGGGCTAAACACGGCACAGAAGCGGCTCTGGTCAAGGGCATCATTGATTTTTTCTTGGCAGCTGACTGGCAACCTAACTCTTTTGATCCTTCTTGATCTCTCAGCAGCTTTTGACACCGTATGTCACAATATCCTCCTAGACCGCCTGGATAGGCTCCTGGGCATCACTGGCACTGCCCATGCATGGTTCAGGTCGTACCTATCTGGCAGGTACCATCGAGTGGGTCTAGGAACAGCCCAGTCCTCCCCTACACCAGTCTGCCATGGCGTACCGCAGGGCTCGGTCATGGGGCCTATCCTATTCATTATCTACATGCGTCCTCTGGGACAAACAATTCGAAAACGTGGACTCAATTTCCACTGCTATGCAGACGATACCCAGCTCTACATAGATACTAAACCCAACACAACCCTCCCTACCCCCTCACTCACAAACGGCCTATTTGAAATAAAATCCTTGATGTCCCAAAATGTTTTGAAACTCAATAGTAGCAAGACTGAGCTGATGATTGTGGCTCCTCAGGCTCTGCTCAAAAAGGTTGGTGATGTGGTCCTCACTATTGACGGCTGCTCCTCTGCCAAGGTCAGAAGTCTTGGTGTGGTCTTGGATTC
>JAVQIZ010035932.1:0-11703 GCA_036023535.2 Galaxias brevipinnis
ACTGGCGACCTGTCCAGGGTGTACCCCGCCTCTCGCCCTGTGTCGGCTGGGATAGGCTCCAGCCCCCCCGCGACCCTGCAAAGGATAAGCGGTATAGCTAATGGATGGATGGATGGACAGTCATCTGCTGATATTTAAGCAGCACTACAAATAGGCTATTTCAGAACCATAGTTGGCACCACGGATTTTGTCAATAATTTACTCTAACCTCACACAACCAAGCCACACATTATCAACCTACACATGACAACTACAAGTGTGTAAGGCAAGCAATGTGTAGCCTGCAGTTAACAGAATAGCCAAATTGCCAATAACCAAAAAGGTTGTTGGAACACGGCAAACTTGAACGTATTCCTGAACTATGTGCATTATGTGACCCAATTTTAGGCCTATAAGCTACTTTTTCCCAATTGTAGCCAACACAGAATACGGCTAGCTAGCATACACACTGCAAAGGTCAAAGAGACAACACATGTGCACCTCCACTTCAAAGTCAGAGAACACGTTCTATCAAATGACGCACACACACACACACACAAACAGAGAGAGAGAGAGATTGACAAAGAGAGAGAGAGAGAGAGAGAGAATTACATAGGTAATGATGTCACATCACTTCTTTATTTTAAACTGTTTTCAGAAACACTCAGATCAGGACTTACACTTTGTATACACTCTATTGTTACGTAATACAGTGAGGGAAACAGAAATACAGCAGACTAACTGCTAGCTTTTAAAACTCCCGGGCCGACTCAACGTTGGCGGGGGCCCAATTAAGGGAGTACTAGAGGGGTGGAATCAACAACAATACGGCCACGGCTGGTGCTGTTTGCTGCATAGGACGCCCCCTTGGCAGTAATGTCATTGATTCCTCCTCCTTAGTACCCCCTTAATCGGGCCCCCGGGCCTCTCTGCTCAGCAGAAGACGCAGACGTACATTTGTTTTGCCGCAATCAAGAGATACACAACAAACGTGATTCTAAATATTTAACCAAACAACAAAAATGCATATTCAGTCAGACAGATTAGGTTCAGGTGGGCCCCTTAGTAACTGGAGAGAAGCGTGGGCCCGGGGCAGCGGCCCCCTCTGCCCCGCGGTAGCTCCTCCACTAATTATTTGCGAAGAACTGGCCCTTGAGTGATTAATTCAAATATACAAGTGTTTGGTTTCATTTTAAGATCATAAAGATTGGACTCTCTGCTTAGGGTGCCTTTGGCCAAACAACCTTAAGTGTCAAAATATGAAAAAATTCAGAAAATTGGACAGGACAAATACATTTTTGTGTTTAAGAAAAAAACTTTCAGTCAATCCTTACGTTCTACAGACATTTATATTTGGTCTAGGCTAGACTGTGCATTCTAGGCCACTAAATGAAGCATAAGGATTAACAATCGCACACCACCAAGAACTCCCCAGCTGAATAAAGCAAACAGCATCACAGTTCAGTCACTGCAAGACGACTTGTTTACTGGTTGTCATTACTGTCACCCACTTGACAAACTAATAATTACCACTCCCAAAAAAGATGTGTGACATTACCGTTGGCCTCAGCCTTATCCTTTATCTCAGTCAAACCCTGGCTAGAGGTAATTACCGCTGCTTCCTTTTCTACCAGTGGCCTTTTCACATCAGCGTGTTAGTCATAACGTAGGCTCCCACCATGACTCAGACAATAGAGCCACTGGGGCCTCCAGCGATCTTCCCAGCACAATGCAGTGCCCTAAAACACTGGCAGCAGACGACGCTTCAGAAATGGCTATTGATTTATGGCCACTATAAAAGGTTATCTCGGCAGCATACAGTAAATACTAATAATAACGCAGAATTACAACTCAGCTAGCTCCTCCATCCCTATCAAATCCTCCACCGTTTTACTGGTCGTTCAGGAAAAGCTTTTCAGGATGTCTAAATTCAAACTGTGACGTCCAAGGATCTTAATTGCTCTGCTTTCATTTTTCTGTGAGCTGTCCTCCAAATTGCAAAACATTGATTCTGCCTTGGAGACCACTCTTTCGTGCTGATATTATAGGCTTTTTATCCCATCTCTTTGGTTTAAAAAAAAGATGACCACAATGCCTGAACTTGGAAACCTTCATCGGTAATGCAGGTTTGGAGGATTAACTAAAGGGGTGAGTTCAAATGGGAACACAAACACTCGTTTCTAGCGGAGCTTCACAGGTGGCCTTAAAAGCAGGTGACGTTGTACAGTGTGAGTCAAGCGGAAACCTCATCTCTTCCGTCCAAGGTTTAAGAGTAGCCGTTCTGAGATGACGCGAATGCCTGAGCTTCCATCCTTATGTGCCATTAAAGACGGCAATGACGAATACCCAAAGTGATCCGTGAGAATGATGAGGTGGGCGTTTGTTCAGACGGCAAAGTCCATTTTGAAGAGATTATTCAGACTCTTCCAAGGCATGCCCTTTTAAAAAAACATCCTTCACAGCAGGTGCCATATGTGGATCCTTTAATTGCAGCTAATCTTATTTATTAGTCATTTATCTTGACTCATATCCGTACTTAATTGGCTGAATAGTAGGGGAAGCAGCAGGATGGTTCTTGGTCTGTATTTATCATATTTCATGGGGGGCACATCACTGTTTTTGATGTTCGTCAATGGTTGAATCGTCTGAAACAACCTTGTTGTAAGCCTTATTGTATTTACAATATATTATCTTATTGTTTTGGTTTACTGTTATCCATGCTATTGCCCTGGATACACATGTTGAGGACTGTGTCTGCTGATGACAGAACTTGGTTGGAGATATTTTGCTCAATGATTCATTAAATAATCAATTACTGTAACAAGGAATAAATGTTGAAAAGGTTTGAAGTTTTGGATTCCTTAGCATACATGTAAAACACCTTCAGCATTATTTATGACAGTTCTGAGATACATATCAATGGATACAGAATGTAGTAAGTTGCTTTGACTATAATTAAGTAAATGAGTGGCACATGTTGACAAACTCCTTTTCAGAGCTTTTTCCAATTGATTGTTTTTAAACAATCAATTTAAAGGTCAGGGGTATAGTGCTTTCTTACAAGGCTCTAAAATTCCTTCAATCAATACAAGGATTATTCAAGGCTTGTCAAAAGTTGACGTGCCTACACCCCTCAATCGAGATGAATCATACAATATGAAGCGCCTTTTGTCACTAATATTGTCTTTCTTGCAAGAGTGATTGTGATAAATAATTTTGTTTTAAATAATGTCACATCAAATGACCTTTAAAAAAGTTGGCTATGCTGTGGTCTCACTGTTCTATACTGTATGTGGGGCTAAGTCAGAAAGAGTCCCTCCATTGACTTGCACCAGTCTCAATCCAAGCCTGTTATCAGCTTTCTGATAATAATAAAACGAATGCACACTGGATGCAGTTTTAAGACTGTAAGAGACTGCAACAGCCACTATGATCCACCAGCCAGGTAAATACACTTCTCCCAAGCCAGCTGAATATAGACAAAATGCCCTCTGAACAACCAGGTGACGTTGTGTTACGTTCACACACCTACAGGTGTGTGTCCTTGTATGTTGTGTTCTTCCTTCTGTTTCCCCACTCTCACTCTCATTCTACATTCAGATGTCTGACTGCAGTTTCCTCTGAACACCATCGCCAGTCAACTCTTCCCATCCAATCAGCGGGATATTTGTCCGGTTAAAAGCACCGCCTGCTGTCCAATCCCCAGTCGACCTGTCTTTGAATAGTGTGTGTGTCCAGTCGACTCAGCCTTGGTGATAACATGTCCGTGTTATCTTGAGTGCTAGTCATTGTTAATAGATTCTTATCATTTAATTGCTCTTTTGTTCTTACCTGTACACCGTACAGTGTTTTCTGTTGTGTTGTTTCATCCGCCCAGGAGCAAACGGGGCAGGTAAGAGACCCATGGGTGTACAATCACACCACACGTAGTTCATCTGTTTCTACCCCATTAGGTAAGGAGCGAATGCCGCCCTAGTACTTAAGTATGTACGTTTTGGTAGGCAGATTAGCCCTTTTCTTATTTGTAGGAGTTTCCTGGCTCCATCCAGTCCCGTTTGCCCTCCTGTGGTGCTATTGTAAAATAAACCCCTTTTTCCATTTCATTTATTCGTGATTGCCGTGACTCCTTTCTCTTTATCCTTGGTGTGCTACCAACTTGTTATGGCCCTGGTCTAGTTCAGACGTATTCCACCACGTTGTTAGACAGATCATCAAAGAGGGGTTGCAGTCATCTCAACTGCAGATGGCAGGGGTCAGAGTTAATACCCATCAGGCTGTAGGAAAAGGAAACATCTAACGTCTAACGCTGATATTTCTTTGACAAGCTAAAGATGCCCAGATATGTTCCAAAAAAAAAAGGGTTCCCATTAGTGCTTTGATAAAGAAAAGGGCTTTGATAACAAATGTCACAGTGGCCTAATTTAGTCTCCTGGGATGCGATATGAAACTGTTCCAGCAGATGGTGGTCCTGCTCAACAGTTTCCATCAAACAAATATTCTATAGCTGTTAGAGTGAGCAACGTCACCTCCTCTTCAGTAGTTTCTGCCCAGAGCTGGTCTGATTGATGGTTAACAATAGTACCAAACTATTGCAGTGGTGGCTGGTGAAAAATATTCTAGGTGGGGCTGTATCATGTTCAGTCAGCTTCCCAAATACAATTAACCACTAACTTTAGGACACCAGTGTTCTGTGAAATAGTAAGTATTTATTAAATGCCAATATTAAACATGTGAGGCATTCTTACACAATAAAATCAACTACAAAAACAAATGGGGTCAGGCGAACTTCGTGTGTGTGTCTGACATCTTATTTGTAAAGGAATTTGGCTATTCATTCGGAGTTGCAAACCTCTAAATTGCTAAACTCTGGGATGTTTTTGATTAGTTTTTTCTCCATAGAGTTCATAGCCAGAGCATTCAGGCGATTCTGTGCCATGCTCTTCCTCAGGTAGGTCTTGATCTTCTTCAAAGTAGAAAAGTGTGTCAGGTTCCATTAAAGATTCTCACACAAAACGTCGGGTGCATGCAGGAGCATAGCTTTACAGACATAACGTAACACTCTTATGCTTTCCACCAAAGTTCTCCTTTCAAAAGGGTTTTGATGAAGAGATAAAATCGAGTTAGCAGGAGCCTGAGATCCTGGGTCTTGCATCTCTGCGTTCATCATGGTCTTCTCTCTGGATCCTATGGCAGATCACAAATTTCAACAACTTTCTTTACCCCATTTGGACTCTGCTTGGAGCTGTACATGTACAGCCCTTCTGACAGCAGATTCAAGGACGCTGATTGGCTAAGTTTATGTTGCCACTGTTGCTATGTGCATTTCTTCTGTCAGCTATCGGCTGGTGCTGCTGCACTAAATGGGCGGTTTTTCTAAAGCCCCAGAAGCGCTTTTTAGAGAGAGGGGATGAACCATAGACAAAGATATGAACAGTCAACTAATTTTACCCCAAATAAAATGATTTATATTTTATATATTACATGATTTTGGGCATTTAAAAACCCATACATACTTAAAAAACCTGGGAGAGCCAGGGAGAGCTGTGCCCTATCACCCTCTGCTGGCGAGCCGCCACTGCAGTTAAGCATACCGAAGCACACACAGAGTTCAAGTCCTCTTACATGCACAGCTTTCCCAAAGGTCACCTGTTAGCAGTAGCAGCAGTGAACCTTTGGTGTGTTCACAACGTGCTGTGGCACCGCTCCATGCACAAACTCCGATTGAATGAGAGAGGGTTGAAACTTTCAGAGGTAAGGTTATAGGCCCAGCATGTACATGAGAAAAGGTACAGGAATTGGGCCGTGCGGTTGAAAGTGTGCTGTTTGTAATAGAGGTCTCTGCTGGTGTTCCATAGGCGTTGGGCCCCATTTTGGACCACCTCCAAGGTTCAGACCAGGTTCTAGAGTGTCGAACCAACCATATTGTGGTTCTGTTACACATTGGGCAAAATTTAATATGGAGTGACATATGTTCTTGCACTATTGTTTCAAGAAGTTTCTCATTGGTCAGCTTTGTAGTTATACATTGATTTGTTGTGCCTGTAAAGGACAATTTAATATTGTAAAATGTGAGAAGACATGTATATTTTGATCTTTCTCGTTTGTAAAACGGCATGTTACGATTTTAAATTGCCCTTTACAAGTAGAACAAATCAATTTACAACTACAAAGTTAACAAATGAGAAGCTACTTGAGTCTATAGGCCTACAAAGTGTAGTGGATTATGAAACAATATTGTTCTCTCTGACCTGTTTAAGCCTGTCACTTTCTTGGCTGATGTCAAGTTTGGACTAACACTATACCAACCCCGCCGCTGTTGCCAACAATGAATCTTATAGGGCAGTCGAAGGTGTGTACACTGTACACATGTGTGAGTGTGTGTGTGTGTGTGTGTGTGTGTGTGTGTGTGTGTCAATTGGTCGATTAAAAAATAATTTGTGACAAAAATAGAAAATGTCCGTCTTCTGTACTTAGTATGTTCTATGAAGCATGCCAGCCGAGTAAACACTCACAGCTCCTTATAGCATAATCTCTACCAATACCTTCACCTCTCTTCCAGTTTCCTTTCACTTTGCCTCACACCACACTTTCCACACATCATTTTACTGACTGACGGAGGTCAATAAGACGCGAGTGAACCAAACCAGCCCTCCTCCTCCTCCTCCTCCTTCTCGTCTCACGTTACTTGAACGCCTTGTTATGTCTCCCCCATGGCCCTCGCTGCTCTTTTGTTTTCTCTGTCTCTTTCATTCTCCCTCGCTCCCAGGAGATAGCCTATCTGAAGAATCCTGAGAATCCACCACGGTGCAACCGTGCAGGAACTCGCCTAACAGAGGTAATTGGGATCAGTCCAAAAAGGGGGATGGAGAGGAAAGGATGGGTGGGAGTGGGGTGCTGGGACATCCTAGACCCAAGGAAACAGGTAGAGTGTGTCCAGGTTAAATAAGAACCTAGTTGGCCTGTCCTTTATACATTGTTTTGGGGCTGGCATGCTCTGCCGTCGTCTTTCTACAAAGCATGTCAGATACCTCTCCCTAATCCAATGCTTTTTCATCCACCTCCCCATAAAAGGTATTGACGTGCAGCGGGTGCTGTCATTGGATATCGACCAGCTCAAGCGGGATCAATTCTTTTAACTAGGAGACCCTTTTTGAGCGCTGCGGGGGTGGGAGGGTGTGGTCTTTAAGTGACACAGCTAGCTTCTATGAAGGTGTCCCCTAATGGTGTCTGTAGTTGCCTTATTTCTATCATTGTCTGAGCATCAGAAATCAAGGTACTGTTGTTGATTTTTGTGTTCCCTGTGTAATCTCCTCTCCAGACTAGCGTAGGAGGAACTATGGCTGCTTCCAGGCCTCCTGGCTCTCCGACCTGCCAAGTGGGTGGATGGAACCAGAAGTCATGTCGTAGCAATGATGAAATGATGAACCATGGCTTCTTCAAAGAAAAGCAGTTCAGATATAGAAACCCTTCCATTGTTTTCTGTTACTTTTGAACTAATGAAAAAGGCCCATGTTGACCTCAGCGGCCCTCTGTCCTGTTTGCCCCTTTTGGATAAGGGTCCTCTCCTTTATTCGTTGCAACACATATTTGTTTGGGCTGTTTCCATGGCAATCAGCTGTCTACAACACGGAACACAACGCTGGATGTTCCGCGGGCGTCCAGGAATGTATTGCCGGGCCGTGCCAGGCTTTGACAGTGTCTGACTGGGACAATCCCCCTCCTGTGACATTGGCTGTCTGCAGAACAAGGCCTCTGCTCAGAAACTACATTCCCCAGCCCCCCCTTTGGATTCAAGTACGGATTCTGCAGCCACAGCACACTGACACGCATATCCACGTGCATACAGAAAAATAACACATAATATGTTTGCTGGCAGAAGACGTATATTTACATACATACATGCATACATGCATACCTGCATACACACATACACACAGACACAAGCATACACTTCCGGTTTTCTGTGAAATGTGGTTTTGCTGCGTTGAAACACAAACACTGGAGACAGGAGGTCAGTAAAGTAAAGAGAAAACAATGCAAAAGTGCAAGGAGAAGAGAGAGAGAGAAAGTGTCTGGACATGGCCGGCCTTCATGAAATACATTTTAGTTGAATTATTTATTAGCAAACAAGCTTATAAATAGAATATAACTAACATGATTTCACAGTGGAGTAAAGGTTTGTGTTAGGATACTAGGAAGGTCAGCTTTAGTGGGGCTGGTCTGCACTGTGGACCAGCTCAGTGGAGAACTGAAGGATGTGCGACAGACCACCAAAGCTGCATCTGTCACCGGGGAATAGGGGGATGAGTAGACAGGAAAGGAACATCAAAGGAGAGAAAAGGACCACCTGAGACCCTCACTCCCTTTCCAAAGAATGAGGTCATCCTCTAGAGATTGTGAGGGTGTGAGGGTGTCTTTATGTTTCCTGGTGTGTGTGTGTGTGTGTGTGTGTGTGTGTGTGTGTGTGTGTGTGTGAAGGTTTGTGGTAGTATGGAGCAGCACAGTTTCAGATTATCATTACTGTGTAAATATGAATAAGACTAATGGTGCAAAATGTCAAAAAACATGCACGAGATGTCCCTGTTTATTGACCAAGTGTTGTTTGGCATCAAATTTGTAGTTGTAATTATTGAGTCCTTGTTTAAATACACAAGTTCAACAACATTATTTTATCACACACACACACACACACACACACACACACACGCACACACACACTGTCAACGGGCTCTTTGCTAGTCCAGACACTTCCTGTCACCAGAGACTGAGGCGTGTGTACGGCAATAAAACGCAGCGAAAGCATCAACACAGCAGCAAGTCGCTGCATGCTTTGCAATATAGTCAGTGATTCTGAGAAGTACATGTGGTGCAATTCACAAACAATATAATGACCTTGCTAGAATACTTTTACTCCCCTACTAACTCTCTGTCAGCAATTATGTAATAATGTATATTTAGTCACTACTTTTTCCATCAATTAATTTCAAGATGATATGACAGATGTACAGACAGACTAACAGACATGTGACTGGTAAATGCAGAAGTGACGGATAGGCCCAAAGTTTGGAAAATCTTTTGCCTGCATTTGTTTTAACTTGATGCGATCCTAATAATGTTCCTGGTAGTGTATGTGGAGAAATCTCTGCTTCTGACACTAGACCTGTGGTTCACATCTGCCATATATTACCTCAAATTGGATGTGTTTTGACCTATGTTAAACATCCTCTCCATCAAGTATTGTTCACGTCAAAAGACTCACAGATTTGCTACCACTCTGCCCAGACCTGAGAAGGCTCAGACTGGGGAAGTGTGATGGTTGTGTTGTTTTTGTTATGTCTAAACTCCTCTGGGTCCCCCACCATGTTCTAGAGACTCCAGCTGCACGGACAAGGACAAAAACATCACTTTAAACTCAGGTTGCTTCCCAAACATCTGTACTGCTCATCAACCCCACAAGGCAGGTGTTTTTTTTGGGGGGAGACCCACCAGCACAATCCCCTTGAAACCTCTTCGAGAACATTCTAGAACTTTGTCTTCTCAAACCTTCCATGCATTCCTTCTCGCCACAGTAGGACTTGTTCGCGATCTGTCCTTGTTTACCATATTCCTGGCATCGGATATCCACACGAGGGGTGGAGAGGAGGGAACATACTTCCGCCCTGACACTGTGCAGCTGGGATTCTCCACCGTGTGGCGTAGGAGGATTCTCGCTTTGGACCGTTGGACTGGGATCCTAAGAAAGAGTGGGATTGTTCTGGAAGTGTATGTGTGTAGAGGTCCGGCCCACACAATGTGCCTGTCACTAGATTCTCCCCAATAAGCCCATGTGCTTGCTGCTGGTAAGCAACGTGTGTGCGTGTGTATGGTGTGCATGCGTATGCTTCTGTGGGGATATGTGGGCCTTATTGTTGCCATATGCTACACGGGCCCCCTCATTTCGGGAACTGACCAAATGAAAAGGGGTGATGATGGTGATCCTGTTCCTCCTACCTACTGAGCTAAGGCTGCCCAGCATCACATTGAACATGTGGGGGCCTGCTTCACCCAGGCCTGACTCACTGAAGGTCTGTATTGCAACACATCCACACCCACTTCCCTGACCCCTGACCCCCCAATCCCACCCCACTCCTCAAAAAACACAAAGAAGGACATTGTGAAATCCATACTAATGTGTCTTGTGACTCACGGATTAATTTGCTGATGCCCCTTTCCTGCTTTACAAACCCCCTGACTTCCTCCTCTGACTCAGGGCTTCAATGTAACTGTCGGATGCTCCTTCAACGCACACACACACACACACACACACACACATACTGACACACACACACACACACAGCCTACTGCTCACATGATTTACTGTTACAGTTACATGTTACTGTAAATTACTCACCATTGCCAGGACTCCAAAGAACAGGTTTTATTGTATAACATAAACCACTGGTCCTCAGATGCTCCATCAGTGATATAATGACGGCATGAAGTGCAGCACAGACAAAGCCAGATTTGAATGGTTCATAGTGTGATTACCACTTCACTGTAAACATCACTTAAGTTTAGTTAACAGTAATGTTTAAAATGGTTTGTCTTAGTCCTTTCTCGTCCAGTACACCGAATATGCCCACATGACACACGTAGTGAAAGATCTGGCTTTGTGGAATATGTTAATTATCTACTGCAGTATCTTGAATAAGTCAGTTGCCGTGGGAAAAGACAAAACAAGATAAGAAATCTGCAACCACCTTGACATTTTTGGAATTATTGTACAGAATAGATAATATGTCTTTGAATATGTGAGTGTGAGTGTGTATGTGTGTGTCACTGCAGATGTGCGTGTGGCTTTATTGGCAAACATGCACGTGACTGTTCATAAGTCTGTGTTCCATGGCCTTCTTTGTGCCATGGTGTTTGGGGTTCCCTCTTCAGCCCCTCTCCCCTCTGGCCCACTTCACCCCCCACCCCCCGCTGTGTGAAGTATTGATTCCAGTCTACAGCTCATAGATTGGCCCTGCAGGGGGTCTTACGACCCATCTGGGTCTCTAAGGACCAGCCCATAGGTGTGTCTTTGTCTGGGAGCCCCTGGCACCTCCAGTGTCCTTCAAGTCTGTCAGCTCCTATTGGGATCACAGAGTCACTGGAGACAAACAGAAGCAATCGATCTTTAAACGACGATTTCTGAGCTTTTTTTTGTGGTTGTTGGGTTTTCTAAATATTTTGCGTGAACATTGTACAGCAGCATATAGATGAATCGTGTCGGGACATATTTATGTGCATATTACATAACACGCTGCATACATACTTCCCTCTGAATGTTTTTGATGGTCCTCCTCCCTGTCCAACTATGCCGGTGGTGGCACATGCTTCATAACATGTTTGCTGTAACCGCTTCAACTGATCACTAGGTGGCGACAAGCTGGGCCCTCTGCCAGAGGAACAAGTGGATGACCCAGCAGTGACATCACAAGGGGAAACTGGAGCAGAGAGAAACCACCGTGGCTGTTGTCTGTGGAGGGGGAGAGAGGGACACCCATGCATCAGGAGAGGCCTCAGAGACACAGACCTTAAAGACATACCGTGAGACTTTGATCACGCTGATTCCTCAACTCCACCTCGAAACTGTTCAATTGGAAAAGTTGTTGAAGGAGGGAAGGAAGTAAGGAGGCAGGGGGCAGGAGAGACAGTGATAGTGGAAGAGGCAAAAAGAACACAAGGACAGGAGAGAGAGGG
>JAVQIZ010035958.1:0-12510 GCA_036023535.2 Galaxias brevipinnis
TTTTTACTCGGATAAATGGAAAAGATTCAACAGGAATTGAAATAAGAGCAGTTTCTTTTTTTAAACGTTTTTTGGAGGATTTGGGAGTTGAAGAGTGTTCTTGTTTTGGTTGAAACTTAAATATTGGTTGAAACTTAAATATATTAAGTATTGTAAACATAGTAACACATTTTTATTTTTTGCTGATTTTAGTAAAACATTTTTGTGGTTGTAATTGATATATTCTGCCTTTAAACAGGGCACTGCTGGAAAAGAGACCTGGTCTCAGGGGGTTTACCCCTGTATAAATAAAATTAAATAATAAATACATTTAAAAAGTATCTTCTAGAAGCTGCAAATGCATCATAATTTATAGGTGTGAGTGATAATATCTACATCTTGTGTACATTATGTCAAATCACGTCCCATTTGCATGGTAACCTCAGTATCTGGTATTTGTACATTATCTTGTTATGTGTGAAACAAGCTAAATTACAGCAGTGTGTCTCAACACAATCCTTTGAACCTACAGCATAAGATGTACACTACAAGTACAGTTGTTTCATTCATTGTATGATGGAAAGTGTCAGTTATACCCTCTTTTGACTTGTTGGGAAGGATAACCTAAGTCCCTTCAGTAACTTTCTTTGCTTAATGTTGCAGTCGTCTCAATACCTGACCCAGATCACCGACCTGCAGGCCCAGCTGGATGACGCCCTCAAGGAGAAGCAAGAGGTCCAGGAGAAGGTACGCTATCTAAGCAGAAATAGAGCTTTAAAGAGGTCAAAGAATATACATAGTCCCCTGTTCTCTACCTCTGTAGATTTTCTTCTGTGCTGAACCATTGTGCATTTCTTTCACTTTTTACAATGAAATCTTCACTCAATCAAAACAATTGTTTTTTTTTGGTTTTGTTTTTTTAATAAAGCAGTTGTGTTTGCCAATTCAATAGATTAATTTAGACTCTAAATTAGAAAATCATAAATTAAGTTGAAAATCAAAATGTAAAAGGAATTGAGTGAGATTCCAGGGGCATCTGGCATGAGCTTCGGGATCTTGCACAGCATCTTGATTGAATTGATGTCAGGACTTTGACTTGGCCAATCCAAAACAAAATCTTCTTTCTCCTGAGCCATTTTTTGTTAGATGTGCTGCAATGCTTTGGGTTGTTGTCTTGTTGTTGTTGAAAGACCCATTCTCAGTCAAGATTGAATCTCCTGGTATACCTCAGAATTTATGGTTCCCTTTACTATTTGGAGTCGTCCAGGTCAAGAGGAGGCCAAGCAGCCCCACATCTTGACATTCCCACCACATTGTTTGACTGTTGTGATACGGTTATTTTGGTGTTTGGTAGTGTTGGGTATTTGCCGAAAAATTTGTAGTTATGTTTGTTGGATTGTGTCCAAAAAGGAATATTTGGGACTCTGTTCAGAGAATGCACCTCCGGAAACCTTCCCATGAATGCCATTTCCATTTTGGGTTCTTCTTATTTTTGAAGCATGCACAACAAGGGAGGTCTGCAAATCTCTACATGTTATATTTTGGTTGGCTTTCACCATATTTATAATTTTTCTTGTGGCACTTGTGGATATTATGGAAGAACGCCAACTTCTAGGCAGAGTTGTACACTTGTTGAATTCCGTCCGTTTATAGCTGTGAACAGATTAAGCTGGAATTGTTTCGAGATTATTTTATATCCTTCCCAGGCTGAGCTGCTCTCACGACCCTCTTCCTGATGTTCTCTGATGTCTTTCTTCCACTTGGCATGGTCTGTTTCTCATTCACCTGTATTTGTAACTCCAAACTTACCAGACCTCTTATTTATCAGTCTCGCCCCAACTCTTTCCTTTGATCCATTAATTTGGAATCCAGTCTTGAATCCAGTCAATAACATAGTGATATGTGTTGTGCAGCAACAAAATATATGGCCAAAAACAAAAGTAGGTAAACTTTAATGGCAAAACGTCTGTTGTTGGTGAGAGATAGCTCCAGTCCTGATCAGTCCTCCAGTCCTGCACTCTAATGCCCCAGGACAGCTGAAATCAATAATCACATTTCAGGTCCGAAACGGAAAAAGGGGAGGAGATACAAGGAAGGCAGCAAGTGCCACGACCAATGCTGTGACAGTGGAAATACACAAGACACAAAAGGCCTAAGACACCAACATATTTATGTGAAGTAAAACGTTTCATGCTAATTCAGATATTGCCAATTGTCCTTGCCTCTCAAACACCACTAGAATAGAAAAGCTAAAATACCTGCAGAAGGGCTTGTGAAGGAAAGGACATTGCGACAAGACTGGAGTCAATAAAAGCAGACCGAGATATGCAGACCAAGGCAATAAATAGCATGTCACTCAAAACGTAGGCTATACGAACACTCATGTTTCTTAATTTTCTCCAAAAGATATCTCATGTCCCGTAGTCCTGAAACAGTCCATGTTGCATCCGTCCCAGCTGTTCTAAATAGCACGTGAAGCAAAAAATGGCATTTCCATGACTGCATCCAGCTAGCCAAGCCTTTTTTTCGTACCAGCTACGGGAGAAGCCTTGCATGGACTTTTCACTAGCCTGTTGTACTATCTTAATATCAGGTTGATGTGGTCCAAGCTCTTATCTGGTATTTTCTCTACCAAAGTTCTCCTTTCAAATGGGTTTTGATGAAGAGATAGTATTGATTAAGGGGGTACCTGAGATTCTACTTCTTGCATATCCACTTTCATCTTCTCTCTGGATTCAATGGCAGATCGCAAACCAACTTTCTCTACAACAGGTGGACTCTGCTTGGGGTGATAAATTTATCGCCCTTCTGGCAGCAGATTCGAGGACGCTGATTGTCAAAATTTATGTCTCTAATGTTGCTATGTGCATTTTTTCTGTCAGTTGTTGGCGGTGCTGCTGCATTGAACGGGCGATTTTTTTACCTCCCCAGAAGAGATATTTAGAGAGAGTGATGAACCATAGACATAGATCCATGTCTATGGGATTAACAGTCAGCTAATTTTACAACCAAATATAATGATTTATATTTGATGTATTACACGTCATTGGGCATTTTAAACATACATGCTTAAAATAAGTAATTGTTGTTGATTTTTAAAATAAATAAAAAAAATATTTCTACCAGGGAGAGCCAGGGAGTCTGGCCACCTATCGCTCTCTGCTGGCCAGCCGCCACTGTTGTGTACATATTTATCAAAAAATTTAATATATTTGAATCTGTTGATTATTTGTGTATTATTTTTTATATTAACAGAAAACACAGCATTTTTTATTTGTGCATTGAAAAATACACATGTTTCTGCCCTTTTCAGATCCAGGCCCTACAGAGCCAGATTGAGTTCCAAGAGCAGTCCATGGTGGAGAAATCTCTGGTCAGTCGGCAAGAGGCCAAGATCCGGGAGATGGAGACCAAGATGGAGTTTGAGAAGACGCAGGTTAAGCGCCTTGAGGTGAGGTCAAAGCAAAGGGTTATGAGGCAGGAGTAGGTCATCTGTCTATTTATTTTGTGTGTGTGGTTGTAGGTAGTTCAATGGATAAGAACAAGACTTAATATCTGGACCAAAATAGTATTGTTTCATCACACAAAAATATAATTTGATATAGATTGATTCATTTGAAATACCTTATTTTCTTATAATAACATCAAGTTTGTTGAGTCTTTTGTTGAGAAACTAAGGTTTCCGTTTTTTTGTTCATTCTGTGGCTCTGTTTATGCTGGCACACACTTAAATCCTGTTTCTTAAGACTGCATTTACAGTAAAGTTGCTTAAAATAGCTACACTTCAGTTTCAACTCATACTGTATTTCTCGAAGCTTTTTGTTTCCACAGTTCTGCACACTCTGTTTGGAAGCATTGCATGATCAAAGGCTTAAGTGCAGGAACTATATTAATGGAGATCTGAGAGAATCTATACCCACTTACACTGTACTGGCTAGCTAAAGGTGCCCGAATAAAATGCTATTTTATCTATAAAATGTCATATTATCTTATCTATTATGTACTGAACTTTTCATGTTTAGAACGCACAGCAGTGACATTAAATATATTGCCCAAAATATATTGCTGTTGAATCAACAGGGCTTAGTAATAATTCAATAATTTGTTTTCATTGATCATGTCGATCTTTAAACAGAAAATAGCTGGGTAATTCAGTGTAAAGCTAATGTTTGTAGATAAACACCCAACAGCCAAAATGTGTGCTAGAGCTATGAGTTGTATAGACCATAGGAATTGTAATATTAATAAACACTGATTTGTCTACGGATTGTCTGTGTTTAGAGCATAGTAGCGCGTTTGAAGGACAATCTTGAGAAGTTGACTGAGGAGCGAGACCAGCGCAGCACCTGTGAGAACCGTGAGAAGGAGCAAAACAAGAGGCTGCAGCGACAAATTCGAGATATTAAGGAGGAGATCGGAGAACTGGCCAAGAAGGAGGCTGAGGCCAGCCGCAAGAAACATGAGCTGGTAAAAACTTCTTAATAAGAAAGTTTGATTATGAAAAAACAGCAATTATTTGTTTTAAAGTGTAGGCCACTAAATATATATCCATTAATCAAATGCATGTCATCCTGTCTGAATGAACTATGATACTGTTTGCTCCTAAAATGTAGGCTGTTCAATAAAACAGACATGTGGACTCACAGAAAGACTCCGGCCCTGGTTTTCAATAAGAGCCATAGTCTACAAATAGAAAGCCAATAGAGTTGGACTACTTTAAAAACTGTGTTAAATAACCTGTTCAATCCCTTGTCTGATATTCTGTTTTTTGTCTGTTCTTTTGTTGTTTATGTGACATTGTCTGTTGCCATGCTTGCTGTTTACAGTGTGAGGGGTCTTTGGGTTTTAGAAAAGCGCCATACAAATAAAATGTTATTATTATTACTTTTCATTAAAGTTATGACATACTGTATGATTTGATGAACTTAAAAGAACTTAATTGGTCTCCATGGAAAATATGAGGGGTGTAACTAAATTTGAAAATGTGATGAAATTATTTACCTGACTAACGTTTGGCACTCATCAACAGGAGATGGATATTGAGAGCTTAGAGGCAGCCAATCAGAGCCTGCAAGCTGACCTTAAACTGGCTTTCAAGAGGATTGGTGACCTTCAGGCTGCCATCGAGGATGAAATGGAGAGTGATGACAATGAGGACCTTATCAACAGGTAGAGTCCAGCTGCCTGTCTGATTTATGAGATATTGTTCCTGAAAATTTCATGGTTGACAGCTGCTTTCGTCTTTGTTGTTCTCTCTGGTGCCTGCCAAGCCTTGTTCTTTTTCTTTACAAGCCCTGTTTCCAGGGTGCGCACTAGAGGGTCAGCTTGAAGAGGCTCATGTTAGCCCAGTCAAGATAGACCTATCAGACTAGAATCATAATGGTCCGGTTTATACGCAGGTTTTGAAAGTAAAAAAAGAAAATAAAAAAAGTGTTTTCAGACCTGGAAAGGTATGGAAATTATTAAAATAATCATATTACAAAATAATACATTTCCAGACCCTTGATGTAATCTCACTTTAATCGAGATTAAAATGGAGCTAGAATTTACTGGTTTATTATTTGTGTATTTGTATGTAACATAACTGGTACAGTGCGATATGCATTTCCGTTCATGGAGTTTTGCGATTTCAAATGTGTAGGACCCCTGATTTAGTAAAAATGTATTCATAATTTTCATGTCCTTCACATAGGTTTAATTTGACTGTTGTTTGCACGTTTGTTATTTGTACTATTATTACTGCTGTCATTATTTTCTTTTTTTCATCCATTCTCATGAACAGTTTACAAGACATGGTGACAAAGTATCAGAAAAGAAGGAACAGAATGTGAGGAATTGTTGCTTGTGTTTGTACTTATTTTGGAATTGTCTGAATTTCTGCTGTGAATGATGCAGCATCATTTTATTTCTGAATTAAATAGCCAGTCTCAAAATTTATTACACTATAAAAAAGGCTTGTGACATAGTAATTGTCATACGAGTCAAGTGAGACTGTATCATTGTTCAGCAGTACCTCCTGTCATTTTCTCCACTTCCCGATGCCCCATGCCACATGCTAAATTGCACTAATCCTGACTATATGATTTTACAACAACCCTTCCCCATAAAGTGTCTGTGACTAACCATCCATTGACCCTCTCACTAAAGCAAGCAGATCTAATGTTTTAAGTTACATTGGCTGTGTTTGCATGCCTAGCTTTGTAAGTGTCAAGGGTGACCTCTCTGTCCTGGCTCCTCTGTGTGTTTCCTATTCCTGTCTGTGTGGGAGCTTGTGTGGGACACCGCTTTGTCGTGTTGAACAGTCTGCTGTGCCAAACAGCCTCCTGCTACAAAAGCCTCCTCTAATATTTCACAACACTGACAACTCTTATTACAGCTGAAAGGAAGTGTGTGATCCTCATTCATATTTTACATGTAATTTGGTTCACAATTTAGAAGCCTCAAATGTTCCTGAGTCTGATTGACCTTGCCTGCAATGGGAAAGGTGGGATCCAGGTTACTCTACTCAGGTTACAACCTCAGAGAAACTTGATTGGTTAGAACCAGAGGAGAAATATTATAAAATGAACAGCCAAATTAAAATGTAACCAGTATCAATGGACAGACATGCCTAGCCTTAAAGATCACCAACAACAACGGTGACAGAAATGGATATGAAACGATAAAACCGGTTTGATATATTTGATGTCAATACTGTGCCATGGGTTTAGCTGCATGTCACAGAAGATGAGACATTCCTCTTCCTGATTCTCACAATAATGATGTATCAGGTGTGTGCTCTTCTATGGTAAATCTGTATAGATCATGCTAATGTCCAGGCTGAACCTTGATGTTCTTCAACAGAAGCACTGATGAGTGTGGTGCATACAGTTTAATCCTAATACATTTATACTATTCCTGATTAACAGGTCAGTTAGCATCACTACAAAGAATGTCAAATGTCAGAATTATAGAAAGGATTTATATCAGCTTTTATTTATTCCATCACATTCCCAGTGGGTTAGAAGTTTACATAAACATAGTATTTGGTAGCATTGCCTTTAACATATCTTACTTGTGTCAAACGTTCAAGCTTCTCACAATAAGTTGCTGGAATTTTGGTCCATTGCTCCTGAGAGAACTGCTGTTACTGAGTCAGGTTTGTAGGCCTCCTTGCTCACACACTTGTTCAGTTCTGGCCACACATTTTCGATTGGATTGAGGTCTGGGCTTTGTGATGGCCACTCCAATACCTTGACTTTGTTCTCCTTAAGCCATTTTACCACAACTTTGGAAGTATGCTCGGGGTATCATTGTCCATTTGGAAGAGCCGTTTGGGACTAAGCTTTAACTTCCTGGCTGATGTCTTGAAGTGTTGCTTCAATATATCCACATACTTTTCCTTCCCCATGATGCCATCTATTTTGTGAAGTTCACCAGTCCCTCCTGCAGCAAAGCACCCCCATAACATGATGCTGCCACCCCTGTGCTTCACGATTGGGATGTTGTTCTTTGGTTTGCAAGGGTCCTTCTTTTTCCTCTAAACAGAATGATGGTCAGTATGGCCAAACAGTTCAATTTGAATTTCATCGGACCAGAGGAGATTTCTCCAATAAGTAAGCGCTTTGTTCCCGTGTTCAGTTGCCAAAAGTCTGGCTTTTTTATGGCTGGTATGGAGCAGTGGCTTCTTTCTTGCTGAGCGGACTATCAGGATATGTCGATATAGTACTCGTTTTACTGTGGATAGAGATACTTTTGTACCTGTTTCCTCTGGCATCTTCACAAGCTCCTTTGCTGTTGTTCTAGGATTGATTTGCACTTCTCATGATAAAGTATGTTCATCTCTGAGAGACAGAGCGCATCGCCTTCCTTCCTGAGCGGTATGACAGCTGTGTGGTCCCATGATGTTTACCTTTGTACCCATGTCTGTTCAGATGAACGTGGTAACTTCAAACATTTGGAAATTCCAGAGGATGAGCCACTTGGTGGTCCATAATATTTGTTTTTATTTTTTTATTTGTGGGCTCTTGGAGGATTTCTTTGAAGGCCTTAAAATACATCCACAGATACACCTCCAACTGACTCAAATTATGTCAATAAGCCTATCCGAAGTTGCTAAAGCCATAACATAATTTTCTGTAATTTTCTATGTGGTTTAGCGGCACAGTCAATTTACTATATGTAAACTGTAAACTGACCCACTGGAATTGTGATATAGTGAATTATAAGTGGAATAATCTTAACAATTAACAATTGTTGGAAAAATGTGTCATGCACAAAGTAGATGTCCTAACTAACTTTCCAAAACTATAGTTTAACATCAAATCTGTGGAGTGGTCAAAATAAATAGGTTTAAGTGTTTTAAGTCTTAAGACTTCAAGTTGTTATTAGCGTAGCTAAGCAGGAGGATCTATGAAAGATAATGATTAATTGTGATAATGTAACAGAGATGTACACGTCAATTGCTGTAGACCAGGTCAGCAGGACCTAACTGATGAAATACGTTAACTGTGGATCCCACAGTGTGTGAAACGCTGAACTATTCAGTCCCTTTTGTGCTAATCGATGGTTTGGGCCCCCAGCCCAGGAAGCACAATTGGGTTTGAACAGTTTCTCATTAAAAACTCCCTACAAGGAAGGAAGTTTGTCAAGCTTCTTTTTTCCAGTGGAAGTACTGTCGCGGTATTCACACTATTTCAGTCCTTTACTTTGTCATTCTAAGTGAAGGATTGTTAAAATACAATTGATGCTCAGTTGTTGGAAACTGCATACTGTTAGTGTAATAGTGAATAATCCTGTTGAATAAAATGTGTTAAATAGAACGATTTGGAACTAATTGTCCCGTGACAAATGTCTTATCAGCAAACCCCTTCTATTCTTACCCCCATTACACCCTCTCCTATTTATACATTTTGCTGTACCACCCTCTCCTATTTATACATTTTGCTGTACCACCCTCTCTTTCACTTAAAATGTTCTGTCTCTCTGGCTTTTTTTCATTTGCTCTTTCTATCCCATTTCACAGTGAGGGTGATTCTGATTCAGACTCTGATATGGGAGGCCGTGTGGACGGGGTAAAGTCCTGGCTGTCCAGAAGCAAAGGCTCAGGCATGCCCTTGTCGGAGGATGGCAGCCTGAAGAGCTCCAGGTTAGAAAAAGCAGAAACCCTGTTTCTTATTTACTCTACTTCCCATCACTCATTGGTTGGAATTATTTAAGGTACAAAAGAAAAAAGTAGCGTAGGTACTAAGAATCTTTGGGGTGGCAAAGATTTTTAATAACTACGCAAATTGTTTTCTTTTGTTTACTACCAAATACAATTCATATTTATAAGCGATTGATCGACCTGCTAATCAGGAAGTTATCATCTGAAAGTATTTCCTGATTAGGGGTACACAGGTTTGCAATGAGGTAAAGTTACGATATTTAATAGAACATCTTAACAGATTTTATTTCAAATTACGACTTTTACAGAGTTTTCTTTGTGTAAATGTGCAGTATTTATGGAGACTGTAGGTAAAGCCGTAAACTGAGATTCTTGTTTAAATGTATATGTACTGTCATTTGTGAGCGTGTTGGAATTGCCCACAGGAACACTCCCAATCTAAAGACATTGTAGCTGAAAGTTTAAAGTAAACTGTGGTTACTGGTGTAGCCACATGTAGTGGTGTATTACTGGAGCTGTAGCTGATGCAGTTAAACAAAGTCAAACTGTCTGGAACAGAATGAAGAGTAGAACAGAGACTATTTTAGAAGTCTTACAACTGGTAATCATTACAACATATATGGCAAAGTTTGTAAATAGCCCCGCTGAGGCAATTTCAGCAAATGTTTAAACGTTTATTGTTGCGGTAACCACTGTATCATAATTTTTCTGTAGTTTAAAGATTTATTTATTTTTTGACTTTCCCAGCCATTTTTGATTTGGTAGTTGATTCATTGATCATTGAGTTGATTATTAGGCACCACACTGCCTAGGAGGATGAAGCCATCAAGATGGAGAGCATGGCTTAAACAAAGAGAGCTTTAATACTTCAGCGTCTACCTGAACTTCAATGTATATATATATATATATATATATATATATATATTCTTTTTTTTCTCTCATATTATCTTCTAGACTATTTATGTTATTGTTTCTGATGAGAAATGAATCATCCCTTCATCCGTTTTTCTTTGTTTCTTTTCCTACCGTCTACACGTTTTTCTATGTAATTACTTCTTACCTTTCTTTTCTCCATTCATTCTTTCCTTAATCTGTTCTCTCTAGATATGCTGTAAACGTAGACTCAAAGGAAGGGAGAGACTGGAAAGAGGGTAAGGAATGGAAAGAGGCAAACATGGAGGGCAAGGTGCTAGAGCAGAGCAGGCCTGTGTCAGTGATGAGTTCTCTTAGCTACAGGAAGCGGCCAAACCCCACCGCCTCTATTGGGGGCAAAAAGGATGACAGCTCTCTCTTTAGCCCCCTCAAGGAAAACTTTGATTCTCAGGAGCCTCTCTATTTGAGCAATGGCACGTTAAAAGCCTCAGAGCTCAAAGAGGACCACAACTCTGTCAGCTCCCGCGGGAAGTCCCAGACTGACCAGGAACTAGACGGCAGAAGCTCAGTCATTTCCCAAGCATACTCAGAGTCCTTCAGCCGCGCCAGGAAAGGAGTTGAGAGCCGCTGGGGAGACTTTGAGTCCTCCACCTCATCCATCGCACCCAGTCGGGCATCCGTCCGCCGCAGCCCTGACCCCGACAGTGATGCCAAGTCTCCATTAAGCCAGGGTCTTTCCATGAGACACTCTGGGGACCGTAGCTCTGGCAACTTGAATGGCGCAGATTCTCGTATGTCACTGGCACATGATCTAGATGATAGGCGCAGCGAGAGGTCATCTGCCTACAGTCCTCACTCCTCAACAGGACGTAGCCTGTCTATGCCCCCACCGCGGGCTCGCTTGTCCACTGGGGACGACCACCTGACAAATGACTTGGATATCAAATCTGTCAGCCATCGCAATTACCTTGACCCTGATCTGGAGAAGGCCATCAACGAGGTGCTTAGCTTCAAACCTATCAAGTTCAAGCGCTCTAGACAAGATGACTCGGAGGCCGAAGGAGGCCAAGCCCAAAGCGACGATGGCCATGGCCACAGCGTACGCATTGTTAGGGACGTCAGCAGTGGTCGCCAAGGCAGCAATGTCCAACGCTCAGCTTCAGCTGTGGACTTCAGATCCTCCAGCAGCATGAGCAGCTACAGTCACAGCAGTAGGAAGGGCAAGAAGAAGAAGAAGAAACGGAGTCGCTCAGAGTCCGACAGCTCAGATGACAACCACAACAGAAGGAGCCGCTCCAAGAAGAAAGGCAAGAGGTCCAAAAAGAAGGACAAATCCTCCTCCTCCTCCTCTTCAGGCTCTGATTCAGAGTCTGACAGCAGCTCTGGTGCCTCCACTATCTCCTGCCGCAGTTCCAACAGTGTGAAGCGAGCCCCCACCCGCCAGGCCTCCAGCCCAGAGGAAGACAGGGGTGTTGGGACTGTTGAGTGGCAGCCTCCAAACAAGGAGGAAAAGAAGAGGAAAAAGAAAGTGGACAACCTGATGATGAAGTACCTGTACAGGCCTGACAGTGACTGAGGCTGGCTGAAGGTGATGAAGCCTGGTGTTCCTCTAACAGTTTGCTGCATGCATGATTCCATTCTAACCAAAGAGGAGAGTCACTCTTTTTATATTTATGTTGATTGGCATCTTAAGCTTTGAAGTTGGAACCCTACAATATGGTACTTGAACAAATTAATTTAAAGATAAAGAATGTTGACGCCTTAAATTGTTGTTCTAAATGTTGATTGCAATTTCCTCAGTCTACCTCTGCATGCCCAGGGGTGGCAAGATTATTTCTGGGGGTCACCAGATAGTTGTGTGAAAAAAACAAACAAATTGGTTCTGTTAGCCGACAATAACCGGCTTTTCAAAATCCGATACATAAAATTGTCACCGGACAACATGTCCAAGAGAGAAAAAAACGTTGCAAAATCATACATTTTAAAATAGCAAAGATATCCTTATTTATTCCTGTTTCCAGTGTGCCTGCTGAAAGGGGATTCTCTATTAAAACAGACTGCAGCCAGATCACAGCTTCTCGAGGGCAAAGTGATGAGGCTGATGCGCATCGCAGCTCCAATGGCTTGGACAGCTTTGATTTTCAAAAGGCAGAGTGCAGCTCACCTAGAGCATGTAAAGGTCCGGATGCAAGGGATTTCAAATAAAATAGGGGCATATTGTATCTCAAACCAACATTTCAAATAAAAAGTATCTATATCTGGACCTTTGTGTGACTCAGTGCTAACAAATAGTGTTGAGTCTTGTCTTCCTTCTGTCTCTTTCACTCACACATGCGTGCACATAATGTGTTTTTAAAGAAATATTTATTTTGGAAAAAACATTGGTGGCTAGAGACATTCGTGGTGAAAGCCCCTAATGAATGACCTATTTAGTGACAAGCCGGCACCACTGAACGCACTTAATGATGACGGCCAGTAAATTTATCAAAAGTGGTCAATTTGAAGGTAGCTGT
>JAVQIZ010035994.1:0-31114 GCA_036023535.2 Galaxias brevipinnis
GCTTGTGTTAATATATTCATATGTATATATATATATATATATATATATATATATATATATATATTTTTTTTTTTTACACAATTATTGGTTAGAGGCGTCAGCCAAACTAGAGTATATGATTAAGTTACCATCAGCCTCCAAAATGCGTATCAGTGTATCTTTAGCTGTGATTTAAGTGCGTAAATGCAATAAACACCAGTTTCTAAATTGGTATATAAACATAAATTACAAGAGGTTCTTTTGAAAAATATTAAATAAAGTACAGGAAAACTAATAAAATATTCAGATAACCTCAACTCCAAAAACAGGCAAAAATACTCATTACTTTCTCATTACTTCATGTATTTCACCAAGGCACGATATTTTAAATAAACGACGAGCACTTTGTCTAAGGTCTTTACAACACAAGCAAAACAATTGTGCTACAACAAATACATGTTTAGTGAATGTGATGAAGCTGAGGCAAGGTCTTACCTGTAGGTGGGTAATGAAGGAAAGTCTCTGCCGGGAAAAAGGTTCACAGCCTTCCCAAAGACACTGGCCACCATACACGTCCTTGCCCCCATGCTGTGTGGCTGCATGGTAAAACACCTGAGATGGTGTTTCAAACCACCTAATCGAAAAGTCAGGAAACATGTTGTCAGGACCAACTAACAAGCATGCTTGTTAACACACTGATTACACTGGTGTAATATACAAAATGTTTTGTTTTTTTCTGTTTATAGGGCTTAGGAACAAAGGCAGCAATATGTTTACCGTTTACATGACTGCCACAAACATTTGAAGTTCTGCCCTGTTTTTCTGGTCTGTTCGGATGGTGCAGCTTGCAGCATAACTGCACTCGGACTGGGGTTATTTATCTGTGCAGGCTGTGTTACCAGTGGTGGGGAGGGCATCATAGTTGGCTGTAACACATACAATAACCACAACATAAAAGCAATGCTTTCATCATTGCTCTATTGTCATGTTATTTCATAACATTTTTATTAAGTATAACAGTTATCTGAGCCATCCATCATTAAAGTAACTTCTAACCTTAATTTGTCACTTAGATGCATTTTGATCCTGTTTGATATAATTATGAAAAAACAGCTGAAGTCCCTTTTTAACGCCAACATGTTAGCTACATTTACTCACTTGGCTTGCCTTCATACAAATACATTTTGGTATGAGGCCAAATGCTGTCCACAGCTCATCTGATCTTAACACATTAACAGTTTAACCCCTTAGCAGTAGGGTTCCATTTTTAAAAGTTTGTCTGAAGAGACATACCTAAATTGAACAACCAATACCTAAAGAACTTTAAGTGTCATATGCTAGTATGTAGTACTATTTGAAAGCTAATACCTAGTAATTTCTTAAGTTGTGCTAATTGTTGTGTTAGGGCACCTGTATATAAATACAAGAGATAAAGCACTTATACAGTAAACGGGTTATTCATAACTTGTGTCACCTTTATGTAATGTAATAAATCAAACTTATGTCAGAGTTGTGAAACTTTGGACATTCATTAAACTTCTATAGCCTAGACAGGGCCTGTCATAGCAATTTTGGCGTCCTGACAAAAAAACACAAAAAACTTTTGTGACCAGAAGTATAGTTTCACTTCATCCTCTCATTGAAGTTGTAGGCTAAACATTGACAATGACTTTAAAACAAGGGGGAGGAGGGACCCTTGAGTAATTTGTGTGACCCTATTTGCGCAGTGAGCGTAAAGGGCAGCACAGCTCTGAGCTGTCATGCACTTCACCACAATCCACAGAAACTTGAAAAGGAACTGATTCCGATTGGCAAGTCACATCACGTCAGATGCAGCTATCCAGGAGCATGTGCTTGCTCTACGGCCGTAAGCAACGTTCAATGTAGTTTTCAAGCGCTGCACCGGCAGAATATTTTTGCTCTTGGCTTGACGGTGCCCGTGGCTATTTAGCGCCACAGGCAGCCGCCTAGCTTGCATATGCCACGGATCAGGCCTGTCTGTCCTCCTGTCTGAGCTCATGCACATGAATTTGACTACCAACCAATATTAAACCACCACCAATATTAACCTAATCTAGCAACCCATCATATCCATCAACATTTATCTCTGGGCTGCAGATTTTTGGGGGACTAAGCAAAGTTGAATACAAATTTACTGATTACGAGGGCATGTATTGGTTAAATTCGAATGTATTGGTCATGTATTGGTCAAATTGACTGATTACGAGGGCATCAACACTCTGCCATTAAAAAATACAAAACTTTCTTGTATACTAGAGATGCACCGATTGCAGTTTTCTTGGCCGATTCCGATTTCCGATTTTTTAAAAGTCGGACCTGCCGGTTCCGATTTTGGCCGATTCCGGTTTTCTTTCTAAGAACTACAATTTACAACATACATTTTTTTTTTTACTTTTCTTTAATGGAACATTTAAACGTAATAAAATGTTCGCTTTTTTTAAACAAAACGAACAAACAAAAATGAACATGTTAAAGGAAAAACAGCTTTCTTTTTTTGTAAACCTGTAACTGAAGTGCAGAATTTGTACTCTTCCAAATGAAAAAAAGTGCAACAGGTAATAGAACAATATAACATGGCACCTTTAGGTTTTAAGCAATTACTTCCTAATTCCCGACGATATGATGCATGTGTGTGGCTGTGCAGGCCTAACTGCCTCTGCTCGCGACGTGAGACATCGTGCGGCGCATGCGTGTAGATTTGACCGGTAAGGATCGGAAAAATATAACACTGATCGGGCCGGTCACCAATCATGGCCTATCAGTCTAAAAATCGGCTAATTCCGGTCAGCGGCCGATCGATCGGTGCATCTCTAGTTTTGAAGAGGAATGTTTGTTGGTGCCAGACTTGGTGGTAGCAGCATCTCAGTGGTTGCTAACCTCATTATTTGTACGTACTACAGTCTGTGGGGTTCATGGAGAATGATGCAAGAAATGTAAAACGTCTTTTAAGCGGCTACACTGCAAGCAAAAAAAAAAATCACATTGTTAATGACAGAGGTCAGACTTAGAATGACCAGATTAGTTTAAGCTGAAGAGAAGGCCACAATACCACTATTAATTATGACAGTTTTTAATTGTGTTGTGAAGGGGACCATGTGATTTCAAAGATGCCCCTCGGTATAGAAAGCTTTAGAGCTAATTGGTAATAAATAGATGTAACTAACGAAACAATATGAAAAAGTGACCACTGAATGTACTGTATATTGTCTGGCCATCAGAAAAAAAATTCCAATTAAGACCAATTATTTTCTTGTTGATTCTGTTTTTAAATCATTCCAATGCGTTTATTTTAATTTTTTTGACAACTTCCTGCCCAAAGCCACATTGCCTCCAGGTAACTTGTCATCATCCATCATCAACCTTCGTCTAAACACATTGGTTGAAGGGTAGGAAGCAGGCGGCATAGAAATGTGTACGGCGAACACACACAAACACACTTGGATATCCATGTGTGACACACACCACACAAGCATGCATTTACACACAACAGCCTAGTGATGCAGTCTAGGATGTGCACAAAGAGTGGGCCAATTTCCCTCCAAGATGTTGGTGTATGCTTGATGTCCCTTACATAAACAATGAATCTTCGGCCAGAATGAATAGAGAGCACCCCGGGCAACATGAATATGAAAAACACAAAGATTCATATTATAACAGGTCCCAGGTATAGAGGACCCCTGTATACAGCATGTGTTTTGTTTTAAATGTTTTGATTTGAATTGTATTAAAGTGGGTTGAGAGTTAATGACTATGGGAAAATGTGAGTCCCAAGACTCGACCAGTTGAGAACCACAGGAATAGAGGAAGCAACATGAAGATAGAGCTCTGTGTCAAGGAAGTTCATTGCACATTAAATGTGAATAAAATGAAGACTCAGATTCTCACACACACGTGCACACAATACATAATGTTATAAAAATAAATGTTGTCCAAGTGGTATAAAAGCGTTTGAAATCCAGTCGTCATTGGTGTCTGGGTAGATATTTTCTGGCCAGAAATAAAACTCTATTACAAAAGCTATCACAGTGAGACTCCAGGTCTTCTGGTCAAAGACGTTGAACAAAGACAAACAGATGCATTGATTTGCTGGCATTGTTCTATTTTGGTCAGCCATTTATGGTGAATCTCATGGTCATGTAGACAGTCATCTGCTGAGAGCTGAATGAGAGCTCCTCATTCTTGGATTTTTCTTTTTTAATTAATAAAACTTCAAATGGCAACATTTGGCTGAATAAATCAGCAGCGCAGCTGCAGTGTTTGGGGACAATGCGTTTTTTTTGGCTTCTTTTAAACATTTATAATGGATTACTCTGATAGATTAAAGACATAGCTAACAAGGACTGGGACATGGCTAATAATGCAAATCGTTTTTTTTAATTTTTTTTATAGCTTTGTGTAGACCAATTTAAGATGTTTGGCCCAACTACATTTGTCATTCAAGATTACGCTTTCTCTGCTGTGTCCTCCCATCGAACCGGGGGTAATTTATTGCATGTTCTCTCTAGACCTAATGGACGATGGTCTTGTCTTGTCTTGATCTCACGTGTCTCCTAGGACTGAATGCGCTGCCCTTTGACCCGTCGGCCAACAACGAGCCTCTCCAGTTCAACAACTCCAACGGGCCGCTGGTGACGGAGTGTCCTCTGGAGAACGCTGCTGAGAACAGCAAGAAGAGGAAGAGACCCAGCCTCCCTCCAGGTACTCTCACAACACTCTGGCTTGGCTCTGATTCCGAGACCGGAGGCTGCAGTGTATCTGCCAGTGCCCAAAATGGCTCAGTCTTTTTCAGTATTACTCCTGCAAGATTAACGTTTATCAACCACATCTTTACCACTGTTCGGGGTAGTTCAAGCCACATCATTGGAAAGGCTACCAACATAAAATAGAAAAATAGATACAGGCTAATATGTCTTTTGAAATACCTTATGAAAATATTTATTTTGTAGGTTTTCTGTGTCTTAAGGGAGTAGGTAATTGTCTTGACTGAGGTTTAGCAGCTAGCTTAGTCTTTATTGTTGCCATACCAACAGCACCTGCTAATCATGATTCCCGCCATCGCCAACTGACTTGTGGCATTACATGAGATGTGGTTTACTGGACAACATGTGTTAACCGAGTTTTTCCTCATACTAATTAGTAACATTGTGCTACCTAAATATAGGAGTCACTAATTAATTACATTATGCTCAGCAGAATGAAGAGGCCCTTAAGACAGAGAGGTGTTGCTATGTCTTCCACGTCAATTATCGTTACCAAGACAGCAGTCAGTGTCGATTAAGCATCTCTTTTTATGACGTTTTACAATGTATGAGTTAGGGTTAGGGTGTTGTTACTTTGGTTATTATTAGACTTATTCTACTCAGTTCCTCTTACGTTGCTTTGTTACCATTTTGGAAGTTGTTGAGCTGGGTTAAATATATGTTTGAAAAAGGCTCTTGTTTTTTTTGTGTGAATCCGAATTCTGTTGAATGTTGGAACAGGTGACTCCTGATATTACGGATCGAGTGTTTTAAAAATGTACTCTCTTCTAAAATGGAGGGACATAATCTAGGCTCTCTTTGTGTACAGGGTGGCCGTAGCAAAGAGCTGTGTGGGTACTTAGCTGAGATGAAAGCCAGTCAGAAAGCTTATGATTAAAGCTTCAGAGCTCAAATCTAATCTGCCTCTTTGTGAGTGGAGAGACCATCCATTTTTTTGCAGTATCTACATGAAGAGGGATGGAGGACTATCTTTATTGAGGATGGTCTCACAGCTTTCGCACCTTCCCATCAGAAGAGGATTCAGCTGCCTTGTGTTCTGAGAACCAGCAGCCAACTCCCTTCCAGGAGCGACCACAGTACCACAGTGCCGGCTCAGCTCCACAGAGCTGGCAGATGACGAGGACTCGTCCTCAGTAATGACCCATCATTGCTGATGAAGGACCCTCCATAGCAGCCTGCCTTGTTTCAGCTGGGTCTTGTCAGTTACTGCTGCTAAGCATGGTTCCGCTCCCTGATGGAACAACAGCTAAATGAAGACAATTGCTGTCATCTGGAGCCAAGCTACGTTAAGGGCTGGTGGTGTTGTGTGTCTGGCCGATTGTTTCCCAACTTAGTCAAGTCCTCCTCCAGCTCTCTGAGGGGAGAAGATGGAGCAGCGACTCATTAGGACCCATGTCGGACTGATCCTCGTTAAGGAACCCTAATGGGTAGATTCATCTCATTACATTTGGCACTCTGTTAGGCACACATGGCAGATGCAAGCTTTAATATGGGGACACACACAACACGCTGGACTATCTGATCATTTAGTCAGTGGGATCTTGTAGTCAAGAGAGATGGTTTGGCTGACAGGAGGTTTACTTCATTCTGTAGACTCAACAACAAACCGGTAAGCTAACCACTAAGCTAATATCGCTTGGCTTTAAACACAAACTCATCTAGGTAATGAGCAGACTCTGCAGCTGCCTTACCTAATTAAAAGCCAACTCTTTGTGTGGTTAAATTAAGTAAACACTTATGAAGTAAACACTTAACATCCTTTGACATTATTATGGCCCTACTGGGCGTATTAATGAGTGTTTTTGAGATGGCAGTAAATGTTTCCATATATGTTGGTTCTATGTAAGGCAAATGGTCATCATAGTCAACAAGAGAAGGTCTGGGTTTTTTCTCCCTTTATGATGGTACAACTGAATATTCCGTAAGAAAAATGGCTGTATTTTTGCTATGGGGCTCATAGAATAGAATAGACCCACTGCATGCTCTAAGATATTATTGTTCTTTCAACAGCGAAATGTGTTTGTATAGGCCTAGATCTTTTCTGAAGGTGTGTACATAATACCATCTCTCTCAGTCTTTTCAAAGACTCCATAATAAGCAGAGGCTCAGAGCTCTATACACGCTTCATGACTTTCACTCGTTCAGTTTCTATATCCGCATCCCATAACAATCAAAGATGGCTCCGTTCTCAGTGCGGCTTCGCTCAAGCAGCTCGGCCAGAATAAGCTTTTGAAAATATAGCTTTTTTTTTTTCACACAGTCTCGATTTCTTCTTTTGGGTTTACTCGATAAATTTTTAAACAGTTTTTTAGTTTGATTTACTGTACGTAGAACACAGAAATCCACCACACTTTGCCTGTAATGTAGCTTCTTTCTTCTTGGTTAACCTACTTTCATTGGAGCTTGGTACAATATTTGTATGTACATGGGTTTTATAGTTGTGAGAAGTGTTTTAAAGCATCTTTCGTAATGATCCGAATTTTCTTTTGTTGAGTTGTGAATTTATTTAAAGTTGAATGAATCACAGCATAACTTCAAACCCGTCTCCCGTATTTGCATGCTGCACAACAGCCAAGCAAATCTATGTAAGCACAGTATATAAATTAAATAATTCTCCTAAGGTTATGGTAATGCTTGATCGCCTGCATGCAAATGTATGAAAAATAATCAGGTTTAGATTTGTAGCCACAGCAAATAGCAGACGCAATTGTTCGTCTCCAATCTAATCTCATGTGCATTAACCTTTAGCAAGAGCAAACAGTGCGGATGGGAGGTAAGTGTGGCGGAGCTTTGGATGGCAGGCGAACACACTGCAGGATGGCGGTCTAGCTTTTGGCACACGCTATACAAGTGATGAATGAGGGTGTAGCTCGATCAGGCTCATGCTGCATACTGTGGGGTACAGTGTCTCGTCCCAAGACTCTTTGTTGTTTTCAAAAACAGTTTTATTATTGTAATTTTACTGATAAGACTTTAGTGAGGACTCAAGTGGGGAATTCTCTGCAGTAGCCTGAGTGGTTCTGGTGCTCACGGTGAGGGTCTAACTCTCTAAAGACAGACAAAGAGACGGAAATTTTATCAGTCGTTAATGTGGCTAATGTCTGTTAAGTGGCTGGTGCATGCCACTGGATAGGTCACCTATTTTTACGGTGCCCCTGTAAGTGGGGATAGCTAAGCCACCTTCAGGTCACAAGGGGTTGACAGGAGTGCTGCTTAAAAAATAACCATAGTAATAGGCCACTCAACCTGTCAGCCCTAAGCCCTGTGTGAAGTCCATGGTAATAGAGGGCTCTGTTCCATAGAGATACTGTAGAATTGCTGGCTGGAAGCTCCTCTTTGATAGGCTGAGAGTCAGCCTCAGTGACAGCGCGGCGCCATGGTGACACAGGATTATGACTGGCACTGACGGATAGGAGATACAGCATGACGGGCTGAGGTTACACACACACACACACACACACACACACAGATCTCTTTTGGTTACATTATGACATTTATTTATAGAGGCGACTATAGTGTCTTTATTAGGCTATTCTTTTATGAGTACTTCTTGCCCGTTGATAGTAAATTTGGTTGTCGACTTCATCATAAATCTGTTGTTGGCTGTCCAATATGACAAGAGCTGGTGCTATGACATTGAGTGAGCTATGTGGGAGAGCAGATTGAATCGGCATAACCAGCTGTGAAGAGACTCTTCCTGCGGTATTCCTCAGAACACAGCAGATCAATACAGCATTCTGTTGGTTTGTTCATGTGTGTGCCGCTTGCATGCACATGCGCAATATAGTCTAAAGCTAAAATTAAATACACATATCTAGTCCTTTGCATGAAATGACTGTGGGTGCATGAATGCATTCAACCATGTCTGTGAACCTGCAGATGATTCTTTGTTCCTATTCTTACGCAAGTTCATTTGTCTGCATGGTGCTCTGTTCAATTACCCGTGTGGGAATATGCATGTGGGTGTTTGGGTGGGCTGCATATCACAGTGTTGGTCTGCGCCTCAGGTCCAGTCAAGCGGAACTGTAGCCTGTGCAAAGCTAGTACGTTGTCCTCTGAAGATGTAGAAATTGTGCCACGAAGCCAAGATCACACATGAAATGATAAGCCTGTCTCTCTTCTTTTAGCACTCTTAAATTATAGTTTGTACGTGAGCGACATCAAAATGAAAGTATCTAGTTCAATCGCAATCCAGTCTAATAAGTTGCCAGAACATGAATGAACTGGGCATTCTACTGAGAATGACAGGGGGTTCCCTCCTTGCCCTGTGTGGAGCCACCCTGAAAATGGATTCCCTTTGATTCCGGTCACTATGGAATATACAGGTTACAGACTTAGTTTTCCAAGAGGGACATTGAGAGGCCACCTCACGCTTCTTTCTTTCTTCTCCATCTGCAGTGGAAGGTGCATCAGGGCTTTCTCCATCCCTCTTTTCCAGGCAGTAGTAAGCCCCCTCTCTCCTCTTCATCCTGGAAACATGAAAATGGTTTTAAGATACTGAATGCCTGAGGACGTAGGCCTTCCCACTGTCCTCTCGCTGCTCAAGCCAAGCCTAATGTTATAGGGCAGCACGCTGCCTGGCTCGCAGTCACGTTGAATGAAAAAGAACGCGGCTTTCTAAACCCAGTTCGTTTTCTCCCTGTTCAGAGAAAATGCTTGTGTCCTTTTTTCGGTGTCTTAGACCAAGCCGCAGCACCGGCGGGGAGATGAACAATTAGGCTGTGTGTGATGAGTTCCTACTTCAATCTACCAGCCTGGGAAACGAGGAATGGTCGCTGGAGAACACCAGCTAATGATGAGGCTCTCACTGCAGCACTGCCTCAGATTTTGTTCATAACTTCCCTTTCGCCAGGACATTTTCTCATGTTAAGCTCTTTTCATTAAGCTGACAGTATGTTATGTTATTATTTTTATTGTAAAGTTAGTAAGGTCCACTCCTCGGTATCTGAATAGTAGACTTATTCCATATTATATGATGCCTCTTCCTATTGTGGTAAACTAAAATACAGGCTTTCCCATTGAACAAATACATCTTGCTCATTTGCGTGGCTTACATAGTTTACAATTTACACAGTATCTGTTTAATAACGTAACCTTTGTTTTTGCTTGTTGCTTGGTCATTCTGTTGAAAAGGTTGTTCTCTTGAAGATAGATTGAAGGAGTGGAAAAGTGCAAGAAAAGAACGATAGGCCCCTCTAGCCTTCTGGAGACCAAGCCTTATACACTAGCACTCTGGAACATTTTATATCACAAACAGATAACAACAAGATATAGGCCTAAATCTACAGGGACAAGGGGAGATTCTGTGTAAGCCGCCCTCAACATACAGTTTTTCACTTTCTTTGCCTGTTATGTTCTATAGTAAAGCCTAAGTTTGTAGATCTAACCAGAATCTAACCAGTCCAGCCCAGCTGTTTTTTGTAAGATTGTAATTTAAGTTAAGGGAAAAGTTGGATTGCTTTGGCATATCCTGGGTAAAGGAAAGGTTTAAGATGTGCAACTCCTTACCCTGGAGAGTTGGCTATGTTCTATTCCACAGCCTCTTCTTCCCAGGATTAATTTACCTCCCTAAGTTTAGGAGAAATAGAATCTGCCACTTCCTCCTGATAAGGGCCTATTCCACAACCCAAACGGCTACCCTGAGATTTAAGGGATCACAGTGTTCAATTTCAAATGCAAAGGCTGTTGAGGTATTTTATCTTCAGGGTTTTTTCATTAGGCGCACAGCGACTGTCGGATTTACCCCTTTTGTATGAGTTAGCCTCCAAGGGCCAGAGGAATTACAAGCTTTCTGATAGGCCGGCTGGCCTGCTCAATTAAGCAGCAACTATTGGCTAGTTTTGGCTATGAGTATTACGATCTGAACTGTGATTTTTGAGGCCTCAGTACAGCAGGGCTACCCCCGGCTGTCTACGGCCTCATTTGAATTAAAGCAGAGGGCTGAACCAGCGCTGACACCACTGTCAACGCCACTATCTGGTCTAATTGGAGATGTCATTTACTGAAGGACATCTTTTATGGATGAAACGAGGGAGTCGTGCTGTAGCGAGAATTTTGCACAAAAAGGCAGGCTTGGTTCCTTTCAGACTGAGTTGCCATTCCTAAGGATTTTATGTATTTTCTTGTTTGTTTGTTTTTTTTTACAATGGATGTGCACATATTTTTTTTAACACCTGTTTTCAATCGCAACAGTCCCATGTTTTTATTCTCTACCATTGTCTATTTTCACTTGTCCCCACGTTAGTCATTTGAGTGAGAGACTGCAGGAAATCCCCCTTTTTTACCCATGAGCCAAGGCACACTACACCTACAGCTCTTCAACCGAACACCCCCCCACTCCCTCCCCCCCTTCGTCTCTCCACCGCCAGCCGTGTCCACTGACCCACAGCAGCTGCCTCTCAGTGGCTGTCACCCAGCGGTGGGTTTTAACGAGGCTGACACTCCTCTCTCCTTTTCCTTCTCTTCCTCATCAGCCTGGAGGTATGGAAGGAAGGAAGAAAACAAGCCTTGCAAAGGCAGGGCACAGAAAAAGTCACCCGTTTTCGACCCATCCTCTTTGAATGTCTAAATGCACATAGGGTTGGGCATATTTTATAGATTAGGCAGATTGATAGGCTAGCAGTTGGATGAATTAAATCATGGTGTAGAAGAGAAATATATTCATTGATTGGAGGCTTTGTGAATGGCTCGATGAGTGTGGGTTTCATGGCCTCAGATTCCAATTTGTATTTTTAACGAAAGAGGAATGGAAGGCAACTCATTCATGTGCGGCTCCCAACCTTTTAATTAAAGACAATTTAAAGGGTTATTGATTCACTGCAGGGGAGAGACAGTTTTAAATACTCATCTAAATCACTCTTTCTTGGTCTCTTAAATAGTTTTATAATTTATTAAAAAAGTCAGTGAAATGTTTTGTCCTCATTTTGGAGATAAATAAGGGGAAAGTTGTGATGAGGTCTGAGCTCCTTAAATGTTGTTGTCAGTCCCAATCTTCAATAGGGCTTTCAAATGCCTCTCTTTCAGGGTAAAGAACAATACTTCTTACAAAAAGGGGAAAGTAGTGAGGCAATAAAAAACGCTGAGAAAACGGGTTGTTATTCAACTTAGATTTGAATATTGAGACAGTCTTGGTTGTCCCTAGAAGTCAGGCTTTCTGAGGGAAAGATCCAGAGCTGTGCTATAATCTTTACACTGCAGCGAGAGGAACATGGGCTTGTTCTGGTTCACTCTCCTCCCTCTGAGCGTGATTAATGGGAGAAAAGCCCAATTCTCACCTTACTCAGAGAACTGCTGATGGTGAGGGTCCAACCTAGCAGCAGGATCTTCTTAGGCTCATTCAGCCAGGCAGGGCTTAAGACCCAGTGGTCAGCTCACATCCCCCTGCTCTCCTCTACCAGCTCTCCTCTGTTGCAGTAAGGGTGTGCCAGTCCGCCTGTCTGTGTCCTGTGGAGGCTTCAGCCTGTTCCCTCCCTTAGGCCTGTCCTCTGAGGCTGCAGCTCACTACAGGTGATGGGGGGGGATCACAGAGGATTTTCGGTCTCTCTGGCCTGACCCGAGTCCTCATCTTTCTGCCCTCCCCTCCCAGCTTTCTGGCAGAGACATGGGACACAGTGGGTTGTGGGTGTTTTGGCAGCCTTTTGCATTGGGCAATGTTCTCTCTTACAAATATGTTTTCAGGTGAAAATACTGTAATATAGACTTTTTAAATGTACAATACTATAGACTAGGATGTAATATATGATATAATAATCCAGCCCAGATTATTTGCGGTTGTGCCTAGACAACATGTGGGTTCAGAAAGCCATCCTCGGACAGCAGTCTCCTCTACCCTCCAAAAAATATAAATTCATACATTTTCAGCTACTTGGTGCCTCCCACTCAATCTAACAGAAAATCGCCCCCAAGAAACAGCTCCTGTCAAGAGGTTTTTGAAACTCTGATGGATTAAATCCAAAGATCCCCCTTTCTCTCTCTCTCTCTCTCTCTTGCTCTCTCTCTCTCTCTCTCTCTCTCTCTCTCTCTCTCTCTCTCTCTATCTGGTGTTTTTGCTCTATCTCTTCCTCTATTTCCCCCTGACAGATAAGGACAGATATCCATCCTACTGGGAAAATGTAATCATTTGCTTGGCAAACTTCAGTCGAACAATGACTTACACTCCTTCGGATTTGGGTTTTAGCCCGCTTGCTTTCATTCTCGTTTTTTTATTCTCTTCTCGATAGAATATATCATTCCCATGCGTGGGTGGAGAAGTAGAGGATGACAGCATTTCATATTTCATAAGAGCCTGTGCCTAGTTGCTATTCTGCACATTGTTTACACAAGCTCTCTCTTGGCAAAAAAACAACAACCGCATGAGCAGTAACATGTCACATTTAAGTGTCCTACTTTGAAATTCCCAATATTATTGTGCTTTAATTGGTCTTGACCACATGTTTGTCCCAAATATCAATGAGGTATCTAGTACATAAAAGAGAATAATGCAGAAGTCAATGCCGACATCAAAATTTGCATCAACACTAGTTTATTCAATTAATGGAATACATTCCAGAGTTATTATGAGGTGGAAAATATTTACTGTTGTACTTTTTAATGAAAAAAACCCTCAATAGTATGCGTGCTCAATGAATCAAACTAATTAATACTGCACTATACAGATTATGTATCCAGCTGTGACGTCTCAGTCAGATTTCTAGCTGCTCGATGATGTGAACACGCCTGTTCCCTTTGAAGTGTCAGTTTCCATAAAAGTCAAAGCCACAGGATTTTCTAGCATGATGGTGCTTGTATCAACACAACAGCAGTAACCGTTAACAGTATTTAAGAAATCATTTACCTAAGTACAATGATATAATTTTCGTGATTTTCCCCTCCCCCCACTTTTGGACCCCTTTGTTCAGCCAGCTTTAGTAGTTTTCACCCGCATCGTTTTTTCCCTTCCTCCGTATTTTATTTGAAATCCGTGCTTCATCCCTATTTCCCCTTGAGCTCGTACCCTCTTTCATCTCTTTTCTCTTTGCCCTCTTAACGTCATATTAGCTCAACCCTCTCCTGTCACTCTGCCTGTCGGCACGGCTCTCCATCTAGAGAGTAAGTCGACCATTACCCCATTTAGGGAGAGCCTATGACTATTCAAACAATATCAAGCCCCACACTTTGACTGTTTCATGGACAAAGTACCTAGTCATGCATGTCCCATTCACTGTCAGTGACAGTGCCCAAGTGGATCAGCTGTAGTTGAGTGACAGTGAAGGGCTTGCATGGTGTTAGTGGTCTGTGAAGCATTGTGTTCAGAGACGACCTCGCCCTGTCTTCAGCCATCGAGGAGGCTCGAGAAAGTTCCAAATGTCAGGTTTGATGACATTTGATTTGGCAGTGAATGACTGTCTCAGTTGACGTGACCATGCCACGCTGACCTTCATGGGAAGTCAGGCACCCAATGTTGTGGATTGAACAAACTTGGTCCTCAATGTCAGTGCTACAATACCATGTCAATACCAATGTCAGAGTCAATACCGCAATAATACCAGATAATGCGTTTCTCTGATAATTAATATTTCATCGTGGAAAATGTATGTGTGCGTGAATGCCCTTCCTATTAGATGTTCATAGTAAATGTGATGTTTCGTAGAGAACAGCCTTTTAACACAGTGACCATTGAGGAGTGAGCCAATCCAGTGGAGGTTAAGATGCACCACGTCTTCCTTTATCCCAGTCATAGGATTCTGCTGTTGTCACAGTTGCCATGGAATATACTGCTTCATAGCAATGGATGGGACATTATAGACAGGAATGCGTTCTGCATTCCATTGGTGTCAGGTAGAATAAGCTGGTGGAAAGTAATCTCTTCATCATATCTGGCATAATCAATCTGGGAAGATTGTGTTATCAAGATCCAAATGTGTGGAACAGCCCTCGCCCGCCGGGCTCCTTCTCATTGAGTTGTAGTTTGTCTGTTAGCTGGCGAGACTAACGCGGACACCTTTTTTTAACTGGATGGAGCCTAGCAGTGGCGGGGCAGTGGTAGCATACATGTTGCAGCAGTTGGGTAGCAGGCGTCTTTCTAGTTATTTCCTTCAGAGGTGTTGTAGTTCAGGTAGAGGGAATGTGTGTGGCCGTTTTAACTGCCTTTGAAGGCACCCGCACCTTCTTCTCCCCTGTGAAAACATTCCATTAACTGCAGCTCCAGCGACAATAGTCAGAGCTGTCTGGAGGGAAAGGCAGGCCCAGATAAGAGCTCAACCAGGTCACTGAGCTGCTGACATTTCCAAACAGCAGCTCCCTGGGGTCTAATTGGCTGGTATTGATAAGATGATGACAGTTGTTACAACAGCAGCAGCAGCAGAGTGAGATAGTGGCAATTTAGGCACAGGACAGCACTACAGGCCCTCAAGTGGTTTGTCTCTTTTCTTAGACGAGTGCCTGTCATGATTTCCATAAAGTATATAATACATTATTAGTAGGCATTTATTTATCAAAATAAGAGTGTTGTACTGTAGGGCTGCAATTCACTGTAATTTTAAAACGCACTGGAGCCATTGTCACCATTGTTATTCATTTCTTTATCAGTAGCCCAGTTTTGGAGGTTCTTTTTTGCTGACTGGGATAAAATCAGAGAACACTTTTCTTCTGGACTGTTCAGCCCATTCTGCCATGCCGCTGGCCCGTGCTCATAGATTTAGCAGATGTTTTTCCTGGCTGAGCCACCTCCTCTAAATCTCTGGAGTTTTGATAAAAATTGCTGATGAAAGCCTTTTTGCCATTGTGTCCTAATTCAGGATCACTGGCAGCACACTTTCAGTCTCTTTTCTCTAGAGCTACTGTACATTTTGTTCTCTAATTTATTAGTGGCTTCATTTTATCATTTCACAAGCAATAGATTATTGTGGGCGTTCTACTCTAGGTATCACTGAGTCTTGTACGGGGCTCCTTCTAGCTAACGGTGCACTAAGGCAAAGCTTGGGCGATATGTACTTGTGTCACAATAACATAAATTAAACCCAGGTATAAACATATAAGTGCTTGCATTAGTCATATGTTTCAAAGGTTGTGATGCTATATATGCTTTGAATGTGTTGTGCTTGAAATAAAGCGACAGCCTCTAATGCATCGTATCAACACACTTAGAGATGTTTCGTTCCTCTGTGGACCTTAATCTTGTGTTTGAAATCAATATCTCATGCTGGACCACATTTTTCATACTCGTATTTCTGTCTTCCCTCCTCAACCTCTGGGAGTTGAAGAACACAGACCTATGAGGAATGGATATTTGGTGTGGGTTTTGATGATGTGCAAGCGTGACTTGTAAAAGTTTCTCAAAACTGATGGAACATATAGGGAGCTACTGTAGGTTTAGATATTTGGGCCGGGGTTTGGCAAATTACCTGTGTTCAAAGTCAGGCTTGAGGTGTCGATGATGACTGAAGAATGCCTTGCCTTTCAAAATGCTCTAGGCTATTTGTGCAAAACCTAACCTTGAATCATTTTATTCTCTGAAACCTTTTTTGGGGGGTTCTTTGTTGGGGAAAATTATTTTGGACCACACATTATGAGGCAGGTGGACTACATCACAGACGTTTACTGTCATAGTTTTTAATGGACATCCTATCTTTTTTGTAGGCCTTCTTCTTTCTAGACTGTCATTGTTAGTTCTTGTTATTATATCAAAGGCATTGCTCTTTCGCCTGCTATAATGAAACAAAAAGTAATTACTAGATAGAGACATATGTTCCATTAGTACCATTATAATAAGTAATGTGCCAGCCTTCTCTTCATCAGTCAGTTAAAAGTTACAACTTCAAAAGACGAGGGAACACATTAAAGAATCTTGTGCTTGTTTTTTCCTCAGAGGATACCAAGTTCTCCTCTGGGCATTGTACGCAGCCTATATTATTCTTGCAGCACTGTCCAAAACAAGGGTTTGGCTTTAATGCTACAATGAGGGAGATGTTGCCTTGGGGGTATCATTTTAGTAGTCTAATTCATATGTCCAGAGTCTTACTTTAGACTCTCACTTTCTAATAGAAGCTTAGCAGAACCAAGATGAGAAATAAACATTAAAGTTGTGCAAGCGTTAATAAGCGTTCATATTGGATCCTGTTTGGAAAACCATCCCAGTAAATCTGATGTAAAACATGAATGACTAAAGTCTCCTCTGTTTCCCCATAGAGAAAAAGTAGTCTTCAGTTTAGGGACCTCCGCTTTACTTCATTTTCTCTGGGGGCAGTGAATAATGTTGAGACTGACAGTGTTGAGGTACACTTTAATCATGCTATCGAAGCAGCAACTGGGGAGTTCTGGGTTCCAAATAAAAAACATACGGATACCCCTTCTTTAAATTCGTTTTTTTTTTTAACCCTTTGAAAGCATGAGTTTGGCCAAAGCCTTCCTACAATTGTCTCTTGGGGATTTATTAAACAATTTATTCGGCTTTTTCATGGAGCAAATCCAGTTACATGAATGTACACAGCAAGTACTAGCTCTTTCTCAGTCTGTTAATTCCTACATTGCTTTGTTGAGCCAGAGTCACATTAATTCTTTGTCGGCACTCCATGTTTGACTGAACTGTTTAATGACTTCGATAATGACTCTGTTATGATAAGCTTATTGAGCATTGCCCTCCTAAAATGAGTTAAACACCTGAAATTATTCATGGGGGGAAAAATCCTTCAGTAAATGCAGCTTGAATTGTTTGGGTGGGTTTTCCAGCTCACGAATGCATTGACATTAGTTTTCTTTGCTCTGGTAATCCTATGTAGATAACTACGATATCAAACTCATTTTGTGGAATTGAAGTTCTCTTCACACGTGTGGTGATAAGCCAGAAAGATGCTACCCCGATAATTAATTAGCTTCAGGAAGAAATAAAGGTCCCTCTCTAATCCTAAAATCATCCCATTCAAATGTCTGGCTTTCTCTGCGAACACAAAACCTTTCTTGTATGTCAACACAAACAATCACAAAAGTTTGCAATGCTTTCATTAGTCTAAATTGCTTTGTAAAACAAAACCCACAAATGCTCACCAAGTTAGCTTGCACTTTCCCCAATTATTAGGTGGTTTGAGTGTTGTCATCTATTTAATGTCCTGCAGGACCATAGTGATTTTGTGTTGTTGGCCACATGATTAGACTGGGCTTTTAATGTATGCTACTCCCTCTTTTACAAATTAGTAATTCAGAAGTTATCTTTAAACATTTTCGAAAATGAATGGTTCCGCTATACCTGGTTGATGGCAACTGAATGTAAAAGAATAGCAATCAAAATTAAATGCTGAGATAAGGGCACTAAATAATGTAAATGTAAATTGAATATCCATCTACTTGATCATAACCAATTTTCACATAAAAATGTAACTGTGCTTCTAATGTTAAAAATAAACATTACAAACAAAAACATTTTCACATAAAATGTTTTTTAATTAATTGTAGTCAATATACTGTTTACTAAGGCTAATCGCCGCTTTGAAGGGATTTCCTCAGTGTTGCATTTCAATTAATTTCATGAAGCTGTTTTGATTAATGCGGGGGAAATGAGTAAAAAAAGTCATGTTTTTATCCAGGAGAAAACTTAATTTGATTACTAGACAATCATCCTTTAATTTTTGTTTAGACAAGTGAAAATGAGAAGTGAGCAACCAGAGTGCTATAAGTGACCCTGTCTTTTGGTAAATGGCCCCTGAGCTGAATGTGTATTTCTGATGGTATCCAGTAATGTATTACTATTCAGTGAAGCTAGCCCTAATTACAGGCACCTTCGTAATCCTGCTCAAAGCTTTCCTTGGTCTGAGCTTATGTTATCTCTTCCTTATCAGGCCATAACTCTCCATAACTCCTACCGTGAAGATCACCTGCATTATGAGTGAATCAGCTTGTCGTATATCTATATTAAAAACAATATGTCTGGAAGGGATAAGCTAGTGGAGTTCTCCGTTGTAAGGTCAGGCTGCCTGCCGTTATATGTTGAAATATGGACAGACTTTGAAAAATATATTGCCTCGTATTTGTTTTCATTGCATGATTGTTTTGACCGGCTTTGATAGAATTTCATCATTTTAGTTAGGTTAATAATAATAATAATAATAATAATAATAATTCATTTTATTTCGTTTTTCGCGCTGTTCTCGAGACTCAAAGAGCTTTACACAATTTGGTCGCCAATTAATTACACAGAACAAACAACGAATGGACCGACAGCTATCAAACACAACACTCAGTCTGAGTGATACCATGGCAGCCAGTTTGCGCCAGACTTGCTCACCTTACATATAACGACAGACTTGCTCACACACATAGGACACACAGACCGACTCCAGGTGAATTGTCAGTGACTGGTGGAAACCCACACAAACACGGGGAGAACATGCAAACTTCACACAGAAAGGCCATTGGGTCAGGTGGGGTTTGAACCTAGGACCTTCTTGCTGTGAGGCAGCAGTGCTAACCACTGAGCCACCGTGCTGCCAAAGCTTGTGTTGACTACCACATTTTCTTGTTGTTTGCACTGGTTGTGAGATTGCTTAATGTCTCAGAGATTGGCTTCAAGCTATCACAGTGTTGTGATAAATTTGTCATTCTGACACATTTTAAAATGAAGAGCCAATTGAATCGATAGCATTTGAATGTGTGTGCTGCCATTTTTCATTAACCAAATGTTCTTCTAAATAAACTGGCATGTTGTTTTTGCTCCTGCCTCTGAAGCTTCAAAGACAATGTAGCTCACATTAAAATAAGCTTCTCTGAAATTTGAAATTTGTATCAAGTAGTTGGAGCTCTGTTCTTACCGAATCTATAAATTTGATTGTGAAAACGCAGCAGGAACCTTTCTCCAAATTTTAACAAGGTGTTCCCACTTTTTAAACAATGCGTATAATTATATCGAATACCATCTCAAGCTCTGGGATTTTTTTTAAATCGGTAGCTTTTCATTATTTTATGAACGTTAAGTCATAATTTATCTTCTTTGAAAACTACAGCTTCATAAATAATTGGATCGTCGCTTTAATTTGCAGTGTGTATAAGGCATGTAAACTCAATCAATGTGGTAACGGATGGCATGTGATTCCTTCACATCCCAGAAAACCTGAGCTTTCATTTGGTGTTCTCTTGAAGTCCTGATACAAACAGACACCAAACAGCAGATGCCCAGTGCCTTTATATCTACTCTACTGGAACAGATCGTGATCTCCACCAGTCAGATGGGGCAGAGGACAGGAGGAGAGGGGACAGTAACACACAGGAGCATGGAGATCCTGTCTGCTCTGACGGCTGTACTGCAGCTCCGGCTGCTGCTTCTGTTTCTTGTGCTGCTGCCATGTGGATCCGGACCAGGGCTCTGGGACCGGTGGAACTGCAGTTAATTACATGGTGTCTCTGGGATCTGATAATCTGTTACCGGCTTCTGAATTGACCCCTGGCTACTTCAAATTCCCACTACAGCTGCTAAGGATTCATTAGTTTTACCTTGAAACGAGATAGGAAAGGCCTGACTGGGAAGTCGATGTAACGTTGGCAGTATTAACAGTATGTCATTCACTGATTTATTGCACTAGTTGAGGAATGGATTTCATCATATTTTGTCAGTGCCAGGATCTGACGCTACATGCAAATCAATGTCATATAACCATTTGAGCTTTACATGGGCAAACATATTCTCAATAATAGCTGCACCTACCTATATCACGGATCAATAGGATGATGTACCCAAGTGAAATGTAATTTACCTGAACAAAAATTTGCTGTGTTACAGCTATTGCTTACTAGGCTCTGGTAGGCTTGTGTCCCTGCACAACTTGCAATGTCTGCTTATACTCAGATATCCTTCATGTTCTCAATCATAATAGTAATAATCAATATATATATATATATATATAGTGCTTTTCTGAAACCTCAGAGACGCTTCACGTTGTGAAGTAAACATGGTAACAGACTATGAAACAAAAAGACAGAGAACAGGCAAAAAGCAACATCAGTTCAAACTAAACTTAAGGAAAAACTAAATGGTATAACAAAAAGAACAGAATCAGTTAAAGGATTGAACAGGTTATCAATCACAGTTAATTAAAGGGATACCTCACCAATTCTCTTACACAATATATATTGTTGTTTAGGCTAAATTAAGTTCTTCTGTTCTTTTAGTCTGTAGACAAACCACCTGTCCCAAGGTTGATGCCGTAGATATCTTCCTCTAATACAGCCCTTCCTGTGATCCTTCCACAAGCAATTAAACAGTCAATAAGCCCTTAGTTATGCATGGTAGGATCCAGAGCTCATTAATTTAAGTAAAGACAGCGAGTTTACGTATGCTGGCAGTTGACTTTATTGTGCAGAAGGGAAGTTGTGGACTTAATGGTAAACATTGACACCTTAATGTTAAATACATTCACCTAAACAAAAACATTTGTTTTGTATTGTGGTAATTATAATGAGTAGGATACTGCTACAGTAAGGGAGGAACACCACTTTCCTCTCTGGCTCCGTGCTATCTGTACTATCTGTGTATCTGTCAGTCACTTCTCCCGGGCTGATCAGGATAGGATAAACCCTGCTCTAGTGGCATCTGTTACTTAAGTGACACACAAGACAAGGTCTGCTCTTCCATTCCCCCCCAAAAAAGCACTCTGCCCTGGGAAGTCTCCAGCCCAAAAAAATAGCCTCTGCGCTCTGTTATCCTTTTTTTTTTTAATTTTCCCCTGGCCTCCTCAAGGCTCTCTAAAATGATCATTCAAGCCTTGGTGCTTTTACTGTAATGTGTTTCATTAGGCTATTCGTAGCACACATCCGATTACTTAGACAACCATCCACCTGCTTTCCTGGAAATGGACTGAGGGTGAGACAGGAAGCGCACTGCACATTATAGCAGATGTATCCATCACCAAAAGGAAAAGCACAGACAGTGCAGCACTCGCATTACAGCAAGCCACCGGGTGTTTTAGAAAGTAAGACCTCTTAGCAGCCATCTGTAATAAATATTTTTCTCTGTAAATGGCAATTTAATCATGCATCACTCCATCAATCTTTATTTCACATCAGTCTAATTGCCCTGCTTCTCAATGAGGCATTCTCATTTCAGCTACTTTATTTTGTAAATACGCTAATCAGGCAGCTATATTAGGGAGCTTGAAAAAGATATCTACAGTTTGACAGTGGAGTTTTGATCTGTGTTACTGTCTACGATTAAGTGCTATTATCAAATCAGAATCTACGCTGATGTTTTGTTTGGAACAAGAAATAACGATGAGTCAACCATTTTAAATGTAAACACCTTGCACACCAGGAAATAGTCTTATTATTGTTTATAGAAGAAGGTATTGTAGATAGACAGTCTAGTGATATCATTTTCACCACTTTGGACATTGATTTTGATTAAAGAATGCATGGTTTTGTGACTGCTGTAAATACACAAAAGAGACAGTCACATTTTTCTTTAACAAATCTCTAACACGACACTGTTTTTGGAAAAGCTCTCATGTTCTAGCCTTTGGGATATTGAAAATGGTTTTCCATACGAGCTATTGTGTAATACTCAGGTAGACCAGACAAAGACCTCGGTCAGTCATTGTTCCTGCTATTACTCTGATCGCCCTGTTGTCCCCTTCTTTTACTACATTACTGTAAATTAGATATGGGAGAGACATTTCTTATTGTCTAGATTGGCTTCATGGATCCCTGCTCCCTTAAAGAGAGGGACAGGTAGAGAGACTATACTTTTGTGGTCCTCGTCGATCACAGTTTTCTTACCCTAATAGTAATATGAAAGACGATCTCATCCTCAACTATCATATAGTGGTGGAACGGAGTTTACTTCTCCATCCATCAGCCTGGATTCTTCCCACAGAGCCCTTCCTCCGCAGGATATCTCGACGCCTCTCCTGTTAATGGTGGGTCCTACAGTTCAGGGCTGTTCTAAGAGGGGCAGACTGTGCGGATCTCCCTGATTGTACGTCTCACTGGTGGCCAGAGGCTCCCTGCCACACACGATGGGGTCGTCTCTAGATCAACCTCTCCTCTCTCTTCTCTAATGGTGGTCCTCCATATCCGCTGATCCTTAATGAACCAAGGTTTTATCTAGCCAATCCGAGGTCTGCCCGAGCCACCGCTAATGAGTGGAGCTCCTCCGTCTTTGTAATTAGCAGAACAAGGGAGTGGAGAGAGGGGGCATGATCACACTGTGCCTGCTGCTTTCAGAGACTGCCTGAATCATTGCTTCCTTTCACAGTAAAGAAAAGGTGCACGCAAGCGCACATGGGACAATAGCATACATATACGGCATGAATGATTTTTCTGTATGTGAATCTTTGGGCTGTGCTCCGTATATGCAGATAATCCAAGGCACGATCGCACATCGTGCTGACGTCGTTTTGTTGGTGTTGTGGTGCTGATGTTGGCTGTTGCTGGAAGATATGTCTGCTGGCCCGCCGAACTAAGCATATATACTTACACATAGCAAAACACCACAGCCTGCATCTTCTGTCAAATGCAATCAATGCAGGTCAAAAAGGCGTTCACCCCTTAGAAGGCAATTCCATGATGCATGCATTTTATACTGCCTGCCATTTATTTCCCTTTCATATAGATGGACTGAGTCGTTGTTGTCATTCACCATGGCATGAAATATTCTCTGGGGAAAACTTAAATTGAGTCAGCATTTTCCCCCTAAAAGCACTTTTATTGATTTTTATTTGGTGAACTTTGCTGACCTTGAACAAACGCAGAGTTGAACCAGATCCTTATGTCATTTTTAGGTTGTTGTTTTTTTGTGAGAAAACAAAACTGCAAGGGTGCTATTATGTTACTTCGGGGAACAATTTGTATTGAGTTTACCTCTCACACTGCCAGGAGTTCCTCATCTTGGCATTCTAAGCTGTGTGTGCTTAAGCCATAACTCTCTTTGAGCACACAGATTTTCAAGCAGCTTTTTGCTATTCAGACAGTCCTTTGTGTGGATATAATGGGGTGGCAGGGTTGCGCTAAAGGGCGGAGCTCTCCGCCCAAGGTCACAATCGACATTACAATGTGAAACCCACAGAGGGCAGCCTGCAGAGACAGAAATCAGAGGACATGAATGGGTCATGGCGTGGAGGTGTATAAGTGAAGGAGGAATGAATTCCGAGAGTAAAAAGCGAAGATAAATTGTGAACAGAGCGAAAGGCTGAAAAGGATAATTGAAGAAGGAGGCCAGCTACATAGTAATGGTGAGTGGTCTATTAAGGGATGAATTCGGGCGGAATAAAAAGATGTGGGAACGGAAGCATTGATTCAGAAATAGATTTTTTTTTTAAGTGAAGGCTGATGATCAGTAAGTTCTTTGCCCATGAGGGACGAGTCAGGGGGTCCGCATCGGGGTGGTGTAGCAGTGTTAACCTAGACCTAGTCCTTAGACCAACACTCTTAACAGCCCCCGACCAAACACACCCTGGGCTCTCAGTCTGATCAACAACGGCTCTGTCCTCTTGTAAAGAGCTTAATAGCATCCTGTGTTGACTTTCAGTATATTTATCCTAGAGACAGGATAGATAGACTGAAGGACATACAGGTGGAATTCCCCTACATGTAGCCGGACATTTTCTGTTTATCAGCCTTGGTGTTCCCTCTGCCCAGAGCAGCTATTTGTACTACTGAGGGTCAGTGCTGTGAAATTAAAGTCTCAGTTTTCCGAAGCAATCCTTAGTAGGCTGTTTCCCGAGCTGCCTCATCTCATCCTGTCTCGCTCCCTGCTGTCTCAGTGTCGCGCTTGTTTTAACTGGCCTGACGCCTCACGGTGAACCTGACTGCGGTTTGACCTACTTTATTTTGTTGTTGCACCGAGTCACTAATGTGTTTTGACCCTAAGTGCTTATTCAGCCTGTCAGCCGTGTCTCAACCCACCCAGGGTGTGGTCAGTAACTGCTGCCATAAAAAACGAATGGGTACCGTTGTAAAACTGTAGTAAAACCCCTCCCCCTCCCCTCTGTCATCTTAAAAGTCTTCCAGCTCCCTGCTTATCAGAGGGAACAGCTAATGGGGCTGTAATCGGTTAACTATCTGTTGTCAGGGCAATAACACAAGACATTAACTGTCGGTTTTATCAGGCCTCTCCAGGATAAAAAATATATATATATATATTTTAAGCAAGTTCATCAGAGAAGGCAGAAAGTCACAAAGAAGCATCAGGCCTTTCTTAGACGGGGTCAGCATCTGTGTCTTAAGACGGACGCAGACACACTTACATAAACAACACACAGCGACGACGCACTGACCATGACCTTTCGAGGTGTGACGCTTTGTCCTTAGCAATGTTCCTGATTAGCAGCAGACTAGCTTTTAGCATCGGCACAGAAGACAATAAAGGGCAGCGTGGCAATTAGCACACGAACACACTACAGGCTACACCGTCACGCCGCACCCTACACCTCCGTCGGCGATAGAGGTCAACCAGAGGAGGGAATGAAAGAGCATAAATTGTCTTTGCGAAGCAGACGGTTGCTTTTAAGAAAAGGAGCTGCTGTTGGAGAGCTCGATGGATACATGTGTTGCTGTGGAGTTTCCTGGAGGCTGTTTAAGCGTACGGATCTGAATGAGTGTGCTTTGTCGCGTTAGATCCACCACTTGGCAGAATACCAGACTGCCCCGGGTTTGTAGTTGATGTATTTGTAGTGGTGCGTTGGATATTTTCAGAGGTTCAATGCCCCCTAGACCATACAGATGCGTGATAATGTCTGGATTTGTGCTTGGTAGTACCATAACAACCCCGCTTTATTCTGCTTCGTTCCCCAGCCTGTATTTTGGCCGTCAACAACAAGTCTATATCAGATCTCTCACCGCAGTGCTCTGGCCCCTGGTGCAGTCTGTTGTCTTCTGAGTATACGTTACATGTCAGCGTGGTAGCTGTGAGATTACAGTTGTTTGTTTTGTGAGAGGAGTAGTGTGTGTGTGTGTGTGTGTGTGTGTGTGTGTGCGCGTGCGTGCGTGCGTGTGTCTCAAGTTGCGCTGTCAGTCAGAGCCGCATAGCCCCACCCGGAAACCTTTCACTGCAGGTCAGAGGTCACAGAGACACAAAGTGCCCAGAGGTTAAGTTGATTAACCTCTTAATGGAAGCTACAAGACCGGGTTGTCAGGATGACTCCGTGTCAGCGTGGCCTCTCTCCTCTCCCACAGAGACACGGCGGGGAAAGGAGGAATTTCTGTCTGCTAGGGTTCGAGTCAGCGAGGAATTACACCTCATACGGCTGCTGAAATGACATGTTGGAGTGTGAGAACAAAGGAAGTGATGTGAGATTTCGGGCTTCGCTCTCGCGCTCTGTCTGTCTTTCTCTCTCCTTCTGAATTTAGTTGAAAGGGTTGTACTTTGGTTCGATGAAACTGAGGCCTAGTCCACCTGTCGTATTTTTACTAGATTTCTCACTTTCTTCTCTCTCGCTCTCTCTCTCTCTGCAGAAGGGATTCGGAACCTGCCTATGGACTCCGGCTCCATGACGATGCCCATGTCCGACCCTAACGCCTGGGCCACAGCCATGAACAACCTGGGGATGGCTCCCATCAGTATGACCGGACCGCCCCTCATGCCAGGTACACTCTCCACCACCACACAGGACTGCTTTCCTGTCTGACTGTTTATGTAACTGACGCCTATGGGACAGCGTCACAGACGGCCGACTCTTCTGTTTACATCCAAATGTTTTTTTTCAACAAAGCCTAGAAGGTTTTTTTAAAAGGTTGCACTTCCATTTTGACCACATCACCACTTTGTGTGGGTTTGTGACATTAGCAAGCGGTCGTCCAGTCAGTGTTTCCTATTGTTGAGTTGAGTCTTTCTGACAGCTAGTTGTCCAGGGGCTTTGGTGTTCTCCAGACTGTCTTAGTCTCCTGTTCTTACTGGAGCCCATCAGGGCTTTAACTTAACCTGCTGCTGTAACCCTGACTGGCTCTGCCGGCTCTCTTTAACCGGGTCACGGCAGGTCAGCTATGGCAGCTATGAGACGGTGGCATTTGGGGGCCGTTTAAAGAGGAGTGTGTGACGGTATTTGGAGCTCACCGTGACTATGGCTGTTTGTTTGACCTCTAGCACTCCTCAGCTCTCATGAACACCTGTGTTTGCTCCCCACCCCCTTAAGACATGGTCAGGGTAACACTTTGCCTGTATGTGTTTTACCTATGGGTAAACAGAATATGTGATATGTATTTCAACTCATTTTTAAAAGCCAATATATAATGTGTGGGTCCTCCGGGTTCAGCCCTTTGCCCTGTGTTTGCCATGTCGACCATTTTTAGCGATTCCGTTAAAATAGTCTGGCTGCGCTGAATCAGCCGAATTGAGTTATTACTTTATTATCAGTCTGATGACTGGAAGCAAGCACACAAGTGCACACACACACACACACACACACACATGCAGACAGACATACTATTAGCTGAGTCCCATGGGCTGATTAGATTCAGTGCTACTATTTTCGGTCACTGTCAAGACATCAGCTTTTTGTGAATAATTATAGTCTTAATTGCTTCAATCGTTTTCTGCAGGTCTCCCCAACTGACATTAGGGAATCAATTATGTATCCTAAAGCTTCATGACGACAGATTACAAGATAGATCTACACCTATCCAGTCATTTCCCAGTGATCCTCCACTTTAATTAAACACTAATAGCAAAACTAACTCTTCCTTGGCGAATGCGGCAGACGCCATCTTTAGTTTGGTTGCAGTACAGTTAGCTGTAGCCTATGTCGTAATGATGTTACGCACGGATGAATGAACAAGGCCGTATCTTGATGTCCCGACACATTTGGTCCAATAACCTTGGCATAGGGTCGTGAACTGAGACGAGATGAGCGAAGACAAAGAAAGTCTGTAACGAGGACGAATTGGCTATCAAGGGGAACAATTACCCGTACGTAGGCCGTTCTTTATTTGAGCAGTAGAATGGGACTGTGGATTCACAGATAAAACAAATTGTGTAACTCCTAAATTAGGCTAGCCATTGAATCTCAGACAGGCTTTCTTTTCTTTTTCAGTTTTCTTTTCTGCCTGTATTTTTCATTTATTTATTCATTTATTTATGTATTTATTTATTTATTTATTTATTATGATTTTTTCCTATTTAACACCTTAGATTGTAAGATATGTTATGATATATTTTCGTAGCAATTTATTCCCAACCTGTGGGCCAGTGTTTTTCCATGCCTAGTCTCCTTTCTGCTGCTGTTGATACTTTATCCGAAATCATTACAGCTCAAGAAACGATGAACACTTTCAATTGAAGGTTTGCCGTCACTGTTCCAACCTTTGGTGATTTACTTTACCATGGGACCTTTTCTCTCTCTCGGTACTAAAACATCAAACAGCCTTTTCAGATAAACCTATTTCACCTTAGTTTAAACACTGTCTAATCATCAAAGCAGCACAACATATCGTACAATATTGTATTGTAATGTGTTGACAGTCTACTTTGAGCCTTTACTTCAGATAAGGTTTGGAAGACTCTTAAGGGCCTATGGGCGAGGGTTTACCTTAGGCAGTTTTTATTTATTAACGTTTTCAATATTGAGTTACTTTCAGACTCTGCGAGCTCGTGTTCTGCGAGCAAATGTAACCTTAACAGAGAATTATTCTGGCATCATGTACTGGTGCCGTGCGTGCGCGCGTGCATGTGTGCGCGTGAACTTGCATGCGTGTTCCAGCCGACGTATGTCTAAGAGAAAATAAAGGCAGCACCTGGATGTGATCCTCCCGTCTCAGAGCTCCTAATTCATCTTCATTTAAGCCGTTAGGTGGGAGGGTCTCTGATGGGCGGAGGAGGGAGGGAAGAAGGCATGCAGAGGGAGGAGTGCAGGATGAGGAGGACAGCTGTGCCCCTCCTCATTGATCACCTGGAGAAACAGCTGGCCCATACCCTCCGTCCTTCCCTCGCTCCTCTCTCTCTCTCTCTCTCTCCTGCTTTCCCTGCTTCTGTCCGTCCCTCTCTTCCTTCCACATCACCTCCCTCCTTTCCTCCCTTGTTCCATCGTTCCCTCTGGGGTCCAAGCACTCTGACTGCTTTATGTCGTGTTTACAGCAGTCAACTCTCTCTCTTCCTCTCTGTCTATCCCTCTCTCTCCTTCTTTTTCTCACTATATACCTCTCCTCTTTCTCTTTCTCCCTGTCTCTCTCTCCCTCTTTTCCTCTTATTCTTTCTCTCTCTCTATCCCTCTCTATACCCCTCTCTCTCCTTCTATCTCTCTCTCTCTCTCTCTCGCTCTCTCTCTCTCTCCCTCTCTCCCTCCCGCTGCAGCTCTCTACCTCTTTAGAACACACCCTGTTATCTCAGGTTTCTCAGACACACCCTCAGGCAGGCAGAGATTCTCCTCAGCCCTTCGGTGGTGGGGGCCCCCAGCCAAGGCTTTTAACCTTGTGATGGAGTCTATTCTAGTCAGACGGCAGCGGCACAGAATCTCACGACCATTCAGCGCAGAGGAGAGAGGTTCTCATTGAATTGATTGGAGCCATGAACTCCCCCTCCTGTCTTTTCCACAAGGCGAGAGAATTCACACCCTTAAAAACCTTCGGGTGCATGTGAATTCTCACCACATCCTTTTTTCTTTTTTTTCTTAACTCGGTTCAGTCGGTACTACAGCCAGCACTGTTCAGAACTCCAGCCATAATTAATTGTGCTGCCGACTGTAAAGCGGACGGAGGGTTGGTTTGGTGATGGACGGACATTAGAGCTTTGTAGACCGTGTCTCACTAGATGGCCCAGAGGTCAGGGGCTGTAGCTGGAGGAGACACACTCTCTGGTCTAGAAGTGGGAATTATCCGCGTCACCAGTCGCGCGCACACACTTACAGTTGTGCAAGAAGGCCTTTGTCACTAGATCAGCCTGTGCCTTTGAGCTAATCCAAGAGGATCTTTTGATTGATTTTCCATCATGACTGAATGCCCTGCCTCCTCCCCTCCTTTTATTCTCTTCCTGTGATAAAGAAGAAAAGGCTCCCTGCCCTTCTCTCCACCCCTGTGTCAGTGTGTGTGTGTGTGTGTGTGTGTGTGTGTGTGTGTGTGTTTACACGTGCACTTGTGTGTGTGTGTGTGTGTGTGTGTGTGTGTGTGTGTGTGTGTGTGTGTGTGTGTGTTTACACGTGCAATTGTGTGTGTGTGTGTGTGTGTGTGTGTGTGTGTGTGTGTGTGTGTGCGCGCGCGCGCGTGTGTGTGTGTGCGTGTGTTTACACGTGCACTTGTGCCTGTGCGCGTGCACATGCTTTCACTCTGTTTTTGTGCAACGCAATGTGTGTGTGGGTCTGTGCGTGCGCAAGGTCTGCCCATCGCCTGCGTGTGTGAGTGCCTTCAGCCCCTCCGGCCAAAGAACACAGCTCTGCTAAAGTACCTAGATAACATTAGAGTGTGTCCATGCATCATCCAGGGCCCCCGCCGTCAGCCCAGGGGATCAGTGCTGCAGCATCCAGACAGCTGGGGAAACACACCGGAGTGGCCAGAGAATGCGGCCTTGGAAGTCATTGAAGCACCAAAGCCAGCTCCTCTGCAGGGGCCTTTTCCATAGACGGGCCCCTGCAGAGGCAGCGGTTTAGTGGCGTCCGTTTAAGTACGTAGACAGAGAGTGTGGCCCACGCAGAGATATGTCAATGCTGGCCAGAGACAGACTCCTCCACCGGTTGCTTTGCCTATGCCTGAAAACACACACGTCAGTGCCAGTCCACTAAACAAAATTAGGCCTGGTTATGGTTACTTGGTGGTTGGGGTTTGTTTATTATTGTTGTATACGTATACGTGTAGGAGAGGAGAACTGATCTTATCCGCTGGAGGCTTCCAATATGTTTAAAAGTGAAGGTTTACGGCGGATAACACCGTCTTAGCCAGAGGTTAATGCGATTTGAGAAGTGTTTTGTTTTTTTACGTTTTCAACAGTTGTTTTGCCAGCGATTCCTCTGATATTCTCGGGGCTTATTAAATCTCATTCTGCTGATCTTGTGTATATAGCGTTTGGCTCCCACAGAGTTATTGGAAAGTGGCTGTGTTGTCGTAGCCCACTAGAAACAATTTGAATTGGCAAAGAGCTCTCTCTCCCGACTCCTGAGAGCTCGGCTATAATGACCCACCTCCTCGCGCGCCGCCATCACTCCTACCGTCAACAAACGGGGGCGGGGTTTTAGAAGAAGTGTAACCGAAACGACATCCTCGACATCTGCTCTCCGTAGCCCAGAGAAAAAAAGACCCAGCCGAGGCCGAGAGGAGACGACGTGCACGTCCCATTACGGCGGCGTTTGGTCATGCCTTGACTAGCCAGAGTCTGGACCCTCTAGACCAACCCAACCGGCCGCTTTAATTCGGAGCCGATGGAACGCCGTGGTGAGCTTTGACGGTTTCCCCCCCCCCCCCCCCGCTTCTTTCTCCCGTAC
>JAVQIZ010036003.1:0-15158 GCA_036023535.2 Galaxias brevipinnis
CCATCTGCATTTAAAATTTGGCGAATACACAGAAACATATGTGCCTCAAGCAATGCTATGAGCAGCATGTTAACATTATGTTGTAAGGATGGATTTTACATCTAGAAAGTTGAATCCTCAGAATCTCCTTTGTTCCCACAATGACACACGTTCCTAACGAAAAAGTCGAGACGTACCAGCAGCTAGTATTTGTCAATGCGTAACTACGTGTATGTGTGCGTGTGTGTGTGTGTGTGTGTGTGTGTGTGCACGTGTGTATGTGTGTGTGTGTGTTTGTGTGCCCAGGAGCTTGTCTGTTGACATTCAGCCAACTTCGTCTTGTTAGAGAACAGATATTTACTGCCTGGGGCCTTCAGTCCTCACACTCTGAAATAACAAAAAACAGCCTGTGTCACACACATTGCTGCAAATTAAATCTGTCACTATCTTTGGCTGACATTTTTGTTTGCAGAGTTTTACTGCAGCTTTTTTGGGTAAAAGAAAAGCTGATATGTACACTTTCTCAGTCGTTCAACAGTGCAGTCCAAATACACGGGTTGCATGAATGGATTTTATGATACAGATGGCAGTGTTATTGGCTGTAATTCCAATTGCATGTAATGTTTCCAACATGTCTAGTCTACCGTGTGATATTTTTTTTGTATGTATGCATGCCAAACGATGTTTGGCACAGACCTGTCATGTCTAAAAAGGGCAATTAACTACCACACTCTTCCCTTTGCTGTCTCTCGGCTAGTAAGCTCCAATAATGAGGTCAAGCTAGCTGTGCTGTGGCCACTCTGGCGGCTCTAACAAGCCCTCTTTTATTCTCCGGTTCGGAAAACGTTCAGGGCAGAGTAAATCAGACTCCATTGTTACATTTGCATCAGCCTTACATAAAGAGTATTCCCATCGTCTTTCATCATCTCATCTGTCCGCCTCATCGGTATTTAGAGAGGGCAGGGATGGGGACGAGGGGAAGAACAGCAACAGAGGGAACTTTCAGTGCCTTGGAAAAGAACTTGTAAGTCACAACAGCTCAGGCAGATTGTTTATTTTTTCATTCTTACCGTGTTGACAGACATAGTGTATCTCCAAACCTGCACAACAAGCAAATTTCAAGGTCATTTCTTTCATCAATGTCATTATGGTTACTGTAGAACAAAACAGTTTATTTGAAATGCTAGTGAAGATCTTCCCTTGGCCACAATAAGATAATACCCACTGAGGAAGAAGGCAGTATATGCAGGAAGTTAAACTGCTGAAACCCATATATGAAAGACTAATGATGGAATCACACTCTGTTTTCAATAAACTATAGGGCTGTAACAATATGCAAAGCGTTTTCATTGCTCTGGGATTTGCATGCCAACCCATATCTTGTGTTCACCATTACCAGCGATAGTCAAATGAGATCCATGGAAGGCCAAAAGGCCAACACGGTAACTCAATATGAATCATTACATGGAACATGAAGTCAATTACTGTACCAGTCCTATGTAGGGCTTTAAGCAGCTTTCAGTGTTCTCATTGTCACTGAGTATAACTGCAGTATGAAGTGGTGTTGAAATTAGCATTTCCAATAATATCCCCAATCCTTCAATAAAGATTTGAGGTTTCCTAGGAATGATGCCTGCATGTAAGCTGAATATTATAGCACTACAATTGCCTATACTACAATGTTTGTGAACTTTGCTTTACTTTCCATAGATTCAATGTGTTTTTCTTTTTCAAGCGAGAGCAACAAAATGTGCTTCACTGGTCTCTGCTGTATGATGATGGCAACGCAACCATTCTGTGATGCCGGCTGTCCTCTCCACAAAGACAACATTATGTGTGTCCCTGTAAACTGTACTTGGTTTTATACCCAGTCACTAATGGACTAGGGTTTTGATCAGGCATCACTGTCACTGCACAACCAAAAGGGCATGTCAGACACTAATGTATGTGTGTGTGTGTGTGTGTGTGTGTGTGTGTGTGTGTGTGTTATTTTGTGTGTGTGTGTGTGTGTGTGTGTGTGTGTGTGTTTGTGTGTGTGTGTGTGTGTGATTTTGTGTGTGTGTGTGTGTGTGTGTGTGTGTGTGTGTATGGACGGGGGTTGGCAAGTTTTAATGTTTTATGTATGTGCTTGTTTATGTTGACCTATTGCACAATGTATGTGTACACTAGACACATATATAGAGTACAATTGAGGCCCAGACTCTATAAATGTTGGGTGTATTAACCTTCTCATTACTGAGGCATGCCTTTTTGTAGGCCGTGCTTTTGCGTGCATGGAAATGATAGCTAAAGCTAGTGATGAACCCAGGCCAGCAATCCAAGGAAACAGCTTTATCATATATGTGAACAGATGTGGAATAATTGCCCTTGCCTGTTTTTTCCCTTTTTCTCTGGCCCAATACTTGTGCTCTGGGAAAAACACAAAAACAGTCCACTCCCATCCATTTCAACATACTTATTATAGACTCAATCCAAAAGACAAATCGCATCATCAAGTGCTGTATTACATGGTTGGTTTTTCCCATTGTAATCTTCTCCTTGGTCATTCTTCCAGTGACAATCATCACTCCTCCCCTTTTGAAATGTTTGCAAAGATTTAAACTATACCACAAGTCATGTAGGTCACCAAGCATACTGTATACTTTTCCCCCCCTAACTGTCCAGTATTTAAAATACATACATATATATATATATATATATATATATATATATTCTGTATGGTGAAATAATGTTTCTTTGTTTCCTGGGAAATAATAACTCCTTTTGTTCATTTTGCATCGTTTGTGTTCTTACTGGGATCTTACTTACAGTAACAAAATGTAAAGTGGATCTAAGCAGAGAGACCTTCGGGGAAAAATATCCACAACGTTTCTGAAACCATGTGCTTCCCCAGTGCAAATAGAGGAGGATGACAGACACATGAATAATGTACCAGTTCGGAAAGCTGTGGAATGGGGAAGGACACCTTCCAGAAAGCAATCAGCTCCAAGCTAAATAATTAGAAGCGCTCAACCTACTACACTGAGAAGAGAGTGGAGACAGACGAGTTGAGCCGCTTTGGAGTTTGCCTACATTTCTGTAACAGGTTATAGCTTTTATAGTTGCGGCCCCTCACCCACACAGGCCTGTGAGTGTTCAGTCTGTCAGCACAGTCCGTCAAGTTTTAAATTTGGTGTGGTCTAATCTACCGCACACCCCAGACAACTTTTGTTGTTCAAGGGTTATGGAAATTTGAAGGACCACCTTGTTCCTCTCCCCATCACCATCTTCTTTTTGCTTTCTCTAAAAATAGCGCAGCCTGTTTGGAACTTTTTATTTCTATTTTGAAAGGCATAGGTATTTTCAGTTTAAGGTTAAGGAAAGAGGTTGTGCAAAGGTCATAAGTCAGAAAAATACTGTTTTCAGTTTAGAACCTGGTTAAAGATTTTAAGAGAAGCTTAGACTCATTGAGGATATATTGAAGCCATGGTGACCTAAGGGTAATATCTCTGGACAGGTTGACATATATATCCCATGTTTCTACCATGATTTACTCCTGTTGTTGGCTGTCATTGTTGTGTCATGGCAACACTGAAACTGCCTTCAGAGAGAGAGAGAGCGAGAAAGAGAGAAAGAGAGAGAGAGAGAGAGAGAGAGATTACTAGTTGTTTGATCTATGTTTTTCAATAGTATATCTCTCTTAGCAATTCCCAATTCCAGATGCACTACACAAAACTCACCTGAGGTGATTTACATTTTTGACTGTTTTTCACTGGTGTCATTGTGCTTTAGTAACATGTTGTTTCTACATTTGGTGTGCGACAGTGAGCAACAGGTCATATGACTAACCTGGAGCGGGGGTCGAAAAGGTCACAGCAGTCATCGCCCAATTATGTGGAAAACTTAAATTACATTCCCTGCTGAAAAATAATGAACAGAACGGATTGAAATTTTTTTTGGTTGAAGGAGCTTTACAATGAAATATTTTATTTTATTTAAAATTTTTACAATAAATACACTACACTAATCACTACAATAAATATACTGGAGAATTGTGTTGAATTACATATTACAGGAAATCCATTAAAGATTTACAATATGTAAGGAAAAAGGTCTAGTCCAACATTTATATCAATTAGTTGGAAAAAAAATTATGATGTGTTTTATACCGACAGTCTTAGTCCTGACATCATGACGTACAGTTAAATAAACATCCAAAACAACACATTAGAAAGAAGGAAGTGTTATATTCTTTCCAGGCAAAAACACAAATTCATGCAAAAATATGGATTGTACGACCTAAAATCCCTAAAACCCTAAATTCCCCATCATAAAACAGGATTCCATTCCACACCAAAACATTATCCGGTAAAGGTTTGCCTGTCTCTGAGTAACTTTATTGAAGGACTGCTGTAGAGTAGTATTATTAAAGTATGCACAATGAAACTGAACACTAAGGTGTTCAGGAGGCCATGTTGAGTAGAGCCCTACACACTGGCTCCCCAGTGTCTCAGTGACAGTAGCTACTTGCCAGTGGTCTCAGTCACAGCTGCCAATGGTCCCTTCTCATGTATAATTCACTGGGGTGCCTAAAGCATTCTACACTGCGGGGAGGCCTTGTTCTGTTTGCAGTCTGTTGTTAAAAATGCTGAATAATGAATGACACCGGCGTCCTTTCCAAAGACATACAGTGCTGTCTATTCATGCACCTTGCATTCTCATAATCAAAAAAAAAAATCAACAGGCAGGTTGCCAGGCAGCACTTCCAGAAGGAAAACGGTCAAATGCAGAAAAAACAATATGTATATATATATATATATATATATATATATATATATATATATATATATTTTTTTTTTACTCTCTTTTATTGAAATCAAATTGTTTTAAAGAAGAATGAAATTAAATTCATCTTAACTTTTCTTGCGTTGATCAGAGCCAGATGTGGCTCTCTCTGTCAAAATACTTTTTGATTTTGCAGCAGTGTTTGTGTCTCGTTGCTTAGTCAGGTCAAATCAACAGTACTCCATGTTGACTGCTAAACCCCATGCTAGAAAGGGTGGAACAGGATGGTGATGTCACTAATAGCTTTGGGGGAGCCTCTTCCCCACCCCTGTTGACCCTGTTATGGAGATACCACTAGAAACACTATCAAATTCCTCAGTGGAGAACTTGGCGAAGCAACAGCAGCTGTGTCTCGGTGGTCAAATTTGGGGCTAAAACATTCTGAAAGCAGTGCTAACGTTGCAGCAATAGATTGCGTAATGTTATTGGACATGTAATGAATCTTGAGGATAAACAGAGATTTGCGAGTGCAGTATAAATCTCACTTTATGATGTTATTTTCTAATTTGATTTACTGTATTATGTATTGCCTCGTTCCTTTGAGTTTCCGTATGGCATTATGAGTACTTTTACTTTTGAATAAAATAACACCATTTCGAACTAGCCTAATCCTTATACTGTTTCTGCTTAATCTTTGGCTTCCAAAGAGAGTCTACAGGCAAGTGAAGTGAAGAACACACAGGAATCCCTGCTGGCTAATGACCAACTCCCTGGTAGCTGTTCTTAACTGCCCAAGAGGTTGGTATATTACGGTGAAGAAAAAATTAAGTAAAGTAATGGCAGACGATAGCGACATGAAAGGCCTTAACGTTTTGACTACTGTCTGTTTCTCTTGTTTGAAGTGCAGTTAAAGCCCAATAGTTACTTTCCAGGTGTTTGACATTTACATGTTGAGGGTCCAGGGCAAGCTGTTATGTATCATGGGACCTGCATGTACACAGACCTAACAAGAATAGACACCCAACCCCCTTCTCCTTCACAATTGGTTTGAAGGGAGTTTAGTGCACTGTGTTGTGCTTGTCTGATGTAAGACTATGCATTACTGAACCAGCAAATATAAGTAACATCCTTAATGTTATTAAGCCAAATGCTGTTGCTAGGCGCAGCCTGGCTGGCCTACCGGCTGGATTGGATGTTTACTTTGAGGAACTGGCATAGACACATTCTTATTTGTGAACATCTTATTCCTCCGGGTCAGTTATGGGTCAGTTTGCAAATGCCGCTGTGATATTGTTTGGATTAGCCATTTTATGTTATCTTTAATTTGTCTACCCTCTTTGAGCATGCCCGGTCTCGCTCTCTCTCTCTCTCTCTCTCTCTCTCTCTCTCCTTCTCTCTCTAACCCTCCCCCTCTCTATCGTAACATATTTCTACATGTTCTATTGTCTTGCTGTCTCAGTGTCTTAGTCTCGTGTAGTGGACTTCAAGCCACTACAACAGAATACATACAGTTCAATGGACATTCTGACAGCCAAAACAATGAGTCTGCTGAGCTGCTTCCAGAGAGGGAAGGTGGGCGACCTCCCACTACAGCCACCATGTGGCCAACAAGCAACCTCACACATATTATTATTAGTACGCCTGCGCACATGATACAACCTGCTCTTTAACTATCACGTGTAGCTTGTTTCCTTGATAGTTGCCTGTACTGCTCTTGGCAGGTTAAATATATATTGACTCTCTCTCTATGATCTGCATGAGGAATTTACCACATTGATCCCTTTAGATCTGTTGGTCCAGGATGTCACTATTTCTTGGGGATTTTAATCAGAATCAAGAGAATCTTGGTTCATGTGATGAAAAAGTAGATATACGTCATAACGTTTAAGGAGCCGTGAAGAACAGCGCAGTGCCACAAAAACAGCACATGGGACAGGATGTCAAGAACAATGGCACACTCTTTGATTGCCAACAATTGACTCAACAAGTTAAGTCACAAAATATCTAACTGCTGCCAGTAATTACTCATGGCCATGTCTCTGCCTAGGATATAATGTGTGATACAATGTGGGGTACTGGGTCAACTTGACTTCCTCTCATCATTGTTTTCTGTTGCAACCATTATACCACTTGCATGGAAACGAAAGCAAACTGACTTTAGAGAATGTCAGAAATACAACCAACACAGTCAATTATGTAACAGCCTCTTACTTATTTTTGATGTATGTGTATGTAAGATATGTCATGCAAGTACAGCAATACAACAACTCCTTGTCCATTGTACCAAGGCATGTGCATTCCAGACTGACCCTATAAGCAGCGATAACAACATCTCTATTTTGCCCAGGCTAGAGATCAACAGTAGATCAACAGCTTTTAAGTGGATCACAATATGTTTCTTCATAATAGTCTTTGTGAACTGCACATAACACAAGATCAAGCTTCAGATTAATGTATTCATAAATGCAATGTCTGCTCAAACTAAATCATGAACTGACTTTCAAAAGGTTTTCAAATGAAAAGTACTTTTTGCTCATGGCCCAACATGAAAGGACAGGCAAAAACCAAATGTAGATGGAATATATACATGCAAAGACTTTATTTATGAATAGTCTGAAGTATTTTACAACAGGTGCATACCCACATCTATATTTATGCACATTCTTAAGGGCCACACCATAAATATAGACAAATGCTGTGCCTTCAAAAAACAATTCCCTTTTATACAATACTCTAAAAATACCTTGTTCTGTTTTAAATACTTGGCTTAACTTTCAAAAATAAAATGTGCATTATAAGAAATATAACAGTTGCTGATTTATTATCGATATAGTACCAAATGCAATAATGCAAACAACTTTCTCTCTGCATCACCTAAAGCATAACATGCGAAGAACAAACCATATGGACGTCTGTGCATACAAAACAGCTGTACAGACTTGGTATGAAAATATAAAATATCAGAGCCATATGTAACAAACCTTGCATTACAAAAAGGTCTATGATAATGACCATTAAACAATAGTCAACAAGTGTTGGTAATGTGATATTAGGACAATGGCAAACTTTGCATCTCAAACCATGTCATTCTACACTCATATAAGCGCCTTTCATGCATTTCCCCAACAATGTCCCGAGATATTAAACACCTAATACATGTCTATTAAGGGATACATGATAGAAGCATCATTTTAGATGTATAATATACTTTCAAACCAAATATGGGATATGCAAAATGCACAGCATAGTCGTGTTTGGGTTGTAATTCCGTATTTTGAACTTTACAACATTTTGTATTGCTATTCAAAAAGTGACAAACTCATGTTCTCCAATTCAGGGTTAACCTTTCCAAGCTTAGATTACTGTTGTTTCAAGTTGCCATGTATAAGTTGAGGTTATAACAATACATTTCCAGTTGTATTCTTATTGTTGTTCAGTTATTATTTAATATTATTGCTAAATTTATACAAAATGGTGTCACGCACAAAAAATAAAATTGAAAGATTCTTACTATATAACTACTGTGCATGTTACATAAAAACATGTTCCCACAGAAACAGCAGTGTGTACAAGGCACACCCAATATATATCTATATATATATATCAATATAGCTACATACATTTATCATGGGTTGCAAATGAGATATATTCCCAAGTGACATCTCAATAATGCTTTAAATGTGAGCAAATCAAATTGCACAGTTTAATATAAACATCATTTATGCTTTAAAATAGATTTTTAATAATTTTGTACATAATATTGATTAATAAAAATAAATACATTTGTGAAATTATTAGTTTTCCGTTCATGTGATATTCAGGAAACAAGCACAACCCATTGGCATGGCACAGTAAAGTTGGAGAGGAATAGGGAATATACACCCGACCATGCGCTGTCTTTGAGGGCCTTAACAGGTCACAGCTACCCCACAACCCTGGGAACATGAGCAGTTTCCCTCCCCTGAAACGGGTGGCAGGCGGTAGTGATTTGAAGCAGGGGCTTAGAGGAGATCAGTTCCTTGCACTGCAGGCTTAATGCTGCTCAAATCAACCCAAGCAAATCCCTGTGCGACAATATTGCTCAGAAAGTGACATTATTCAAAGACCACAGTGTTTCTCAATCCGATTTAGCTTTACGTTACGTTACGTTAAGTACATTCTAACACAAGTACAAGAATAAAGAAAAGGGGATTTAGCTACTTATTTGCTATACAGTATACCCCTTAGTACTATTTCAAAAAGCTTTTTTTTTTCTCAAGACAGGTAAGAAAATATACAATGAAATCTCGTAAAACTGTTTTGAATAAAACCCTAAACATCTTTCTTATTTACATTTGGTGTATAGGTTAACACTAGTTGTAACAAGATTCCTTCGCTTATGATATCTTCGCATCACATATGTTTTGTTCGAGGAGCAGAAGCTCTTGTACATTCATCTTAAAACATCCAGGCTGACTACGAGTCCGAGCAGGGACAATATGCAACATGCATTTCTACGAAACAAACGCTTCTTCCTCCTCCTCATCGCCAGGCCTGAGGGGGAGGAAGAAAGGGAAGACCACAGGAGGGGCAAACAGAGGCGTCCTTGTTTAGCGGTGGAGATGTTCTCGGAGCACCAGGACAGTCGCTGTTGTGCAGGCGGTTGTGTTCACTACGCTACTGTCCAAGAGCGAGGGTCACAGCCCGTATGGATTGTGAGGCGAGATGAACGCTGAGACGGCACCATAACCGAGGTGAAGCAGACGAGAGTCCCAGAACGCCAAGGTGGCGGAGGCAGAGGTTACACTCTCTCTACTCGGCTAGGGTCGTATGACTCTGAGAAGAAAAACACAAAAACGAGTACAGTCAAATGCAGAAACAACATTCTGGCTTTACGTCAGTATTACGTGGGTTGCCAGGGCTTTTAGATGTTTCTGTGCTGTGATAATGCCTCCCTCTTGTGGCAAACCAAACAAACTTACAGCATGTTTCATAGTTGACCTTACGTTCCCCTTCACTACACCCCCTTGGTTCTGCTCGCTGTCATCACATTGGTGAGCCCTCCTTCAACAACCAACCCTCCTGGATCCCAAATCTACCAACCTGAGCCGGAGAGCTGCTCGTCCCCCTCCGGGGTTGTGGGTCCACTTGGGGGGTTTGTGCTGAAGCTGAGGGGCAGCGTGATCTCCCTCTTGGCCACACTGCGGGGCTTGGGCAGAAGAGGAGGCTTCCAGGGCCTGCATGGCTGCTGCTGCTGCAGCCCGCCGCACTCCATCTCTTCACAGCCCTCTTTGGTTTTCAGCTCTTCTGGCTTTGGCTCCCCTTCTGGGGCCGTCTTTCCCTCGTCGTCTCTTCGCTCCGGTTCCGAAGGTGCTCTGTCACTGTCCTCCTCGATTCTCAGCGCCGCCTCGGCCTCGCTCGGCTCCGTTTTCGGGTCAACCTCTTTCCGTTCGTCCGGTTCAGTTGCAGCCGCGCTTTCGTCGTCCTCCTCTCCCTCGCTTATTTTCAGCTCCACCTCCAGCCCTCGCTCGTCTCCCTGTTGACAGGGTTCCTCTTCCCCCGTGACATCGCTCTCTTCTTCTTTGGCACCTGTGTTCTCACTCTCCTCTATCCGTTCCTCCCCCTCCACGTCTTCCTCCACCACCTTCTCCTCTGCTCTCTCCTCTTTCTCCTCCGCCACTTTCTCCACCTCTCCATCGTCTTTCTCCTCCACCACCTTCTCCTCCTCTCGCTCCTTTTTCTCCTCCACCTTCTCCACCTCTCCATTGTCGTTCTCCTCCTCCACCTTCTCCTCCTCTCTCTCCTCTTTCACATCCTCTACCTGAGCACGACACATTTCCTGGTCCTCAGCCTCCTCCTGCTCTGCCTCTGCCTCCCCCTCAGACTCCACCACCTCCAGACGAACCAGATCCTTGGTGACAGGCTGGCCTGATGAAGAGTCAGAGGAGGTTGGGGATGGTGACCTTCTCTCCCGGGGAGCCTCGCATGGCACCGAGTCCCCATTGGGGTCCTTCCTCTCCCCAGCGCACACACTGAGCGCCAGCACCAGCTCCTGGTCCGGGGTCACCGGCAGAGACAGCGACAGCTTACTGGGGGGGAACTCCGGCAGGTCAAGCACCAAGAATGGCTTGCTCTCGCCCTCCTCCTCGCTCTCCGTGCGGCACTTCGCTGGAGCTCTGGCCTCCTTCTCTTCCTCCTCCTCCTCCTCATCTTCCTTCTCCTCCTCTTCCGCCATCGACTCTGTTCTGTGGACAGCCACAGTCTCGTCGGTCACTTGCTCGTTCTCTCTGCTCACCTGCTGTTTCTCTCTATCCATGTGGGGGTCGGTGTCTAGTGCCAGCCTGCTGCTGCTAGTAATGGGCTCCTGGCCCTCGGGGGGTTCCTCTGTCTGTTGATCCGCCACCCCCAAGGCCTCCACGGGCACAGCGATGCCCAGGATCCTGGCTGCCCGCTGCTCGATGGACTCGTTCTCTGGGATGCCCTTGGCGCACTGGACCTCGTACAGGTTGCTGAGGTCTTCGGCCGGCACGGAGCAGGCCTTCTCCTGGATCAGCAGCGTCTCCAAATGCCTGTCCGTGGCTGTCGCCTCGTTCCTCCAAAGGAGAGGCTCTGGGATGGCATACCTGTTGTCAACGTCCTCCCCAAACAGAGCTGTCTCTCTGGTAAGCCCGTAGCCGCAGGGCGAGCCCGGAGCTTGGGGAGCCCTGCTGTTTTCCTCTCTGACCACACAAACTTTGAGACTGGCCTGGTCCCCGAGAGTAGTCCCTGTCACCACCTTCTCTTTCCTACTGCTGCTCCCTGAGGCGGGATGCACTACTAGGCTGTCTGCGCTGTTATTCTTAACCAGCGCTCTCCTTTGGTCCCACGACAGCTGAGGGGGCTGGCCGGCATCATGCTGCCTCTGGACCTCCAGAGGGGAGGGCAGGGAGAGGCAGCGCTGGCTCGGCTCCCCAGGACCTCCTTTGGACTCGGTGTACACGGTCAGCCCCACGTCTCGCAGGAGGGACTCCTGAGGGACGGGGATGTCCTGCCGGTAGGTCTCGCAAGGGGCAGCGTGCCGCGGCCCGGGATCGTACTTTCTAGAGGGCGGCTCTGGTGGTGGCCAGCCGGTGGCGTTGACGTCGGGCCTGAAGAAGGCGCTCCTCACCTCCCTGTAGTCCAACGCTGAGGTGGAAGCCAGGGTCGCTGAGCTGCTAGGCCTCCTGTTGCTGGGTTGGTTTCCGTACGTCTCTGGAAGATTGGCTGGGGCAGCAGCGGCTGGAGTCGGGTCATGGATTTGAGCCTCGGCGAGCTCCGTGATGTCGTCGCAGAGTTCATCCAGGTCCTCCATGCTTGGCGCTGTACTCGGCTTCTTGCCCGGGGTGTCTTGGATCTCCTTATTGAAACACTCCAGCTCGCCGATAGCGTCCCACGGCCTCCGGTTGACTGGCTTCAGCAGGAACTGACCGAAGGCCACGTGCTCGCCGGCCTCAGGGGGCTTGGCGCTGCTCTTCTTGGGAGAGGACGGCTGTTGTTCTGCCTGGTTTCCCCGGGCTGTGGAGGGGGAAAGTGGCTCTGGCTGAGGCAGTGTCTGGGCCGGGCTGAGGCTGAGGCTAAGGCGGGAGAACGCGCTGTTGCTGGAAGGGTGGAGGTTCTTCTGGCCAGCCAAGGGGTAGCCATAGGAAGCACTGCAGTCTGTCCCCAGGCCACTGTCGGCGGTGGTGTCGGAGGGCGACTTGCCCGGCTCTTGCTCCCCTGTGGGACTCTGAGGACTGCCTTGGTCTTTCACCACCTTTACAGGGGAGCTGGTCTGGGTCTCCTGGTTGCGGTACTGGTCCCCGGGCCAGGAGCCGGCATAGCACAGCTCTTTGTCTTCGATGGCCTGAAGGGCCCAGGCGTCCACTATCTCCTTTCTCAGGGGGGCTCTCTTGTAGTTCCTGATGGAATAACTGCTGCTGCTGTGCAGGTTGGAGAGCTGCAGTTTGACCGCCATGTCCGTCATGGACTTGCTCCGGAGGCCGTGGCTCTCCCTGGGGCCCGTGGTGATGTGGCCGTCCGCGCGGGTGACACTGAGAGTGGGGACGGTCTCGTTGTTGTTCTGGTCCGAGCCTGGTTCTTTGTTCACGTTGGCCTGCGTGTGGATGGGGACCGACACCAGGCAGAAAATGGTCTCGCTGACTCGCCTCCTATTGTTCCTGCTGCCCTCGGAGCCCAAGTCGGGCTCTATCTTCTTCACCTGGGTTATGGTCTCCGAGAAGCGAGGGTTGGGGCTGGAGCTCGGCCTCGGCGAGGAGGGCGTGGTGACCTCCGGGGCCTGGTAGGCAGAGGGCGGCCGAGGAGGAAGGTGGTTTTTGGGATACCTGTTGTTACAGTTTTGGTCGGTTGCTGGGAAGTGAGTGTCAGTCTCGTTGTGCAAATCGCTGCGCCACTTTGTGTTGTCAAAGTCACCAGGGGAAGTGTGCCGAGTGTGGGCGTCCGTGCTGGCGGGCGTGGCGTGGAGCCCCAGCGAGGGGGGCAGGAAGGCACTGTCATCGGAGCAAGGCTCCGACACGGTGACGCTGGGAAGTTCGTTGCGGATGTGGCGGATCTTGTCGGCGTCCGTTAGCGAGTTGCCGCCCAGGCCGGCGGAGAGATGACGGACGCGAGGGTCGCTGAAGGGGATGTACTGGACGGCCGTTCCGGGACGCTCCTGAGGGCCGTAGCCGGAGTAGAGCTGCTTCCAGCTGGGCACGCTCCGTGGATCGGGCCAGGAGCCTCCGGCATGTCTGCTGAACCAGTGGAATCCATCTGGCACCATCTGCATCTGATGGTACACATCCCCTCGCAACCTAATGGGGACAATAATCCGGATTTACTTCAGGTGCAAAGAACCTGATTTGAAATCTCACACACATTCATAAACAAAAGATGTAGTAAAACAGTAAAAAATAGTGCTTAATTTGATGGGTACACATTGCAACTTAAACGGTGATATTTTCACATTTTAAACTGTATTCTAAAAAGGGAATAAGTAAAATAGTTGAAAGAATGCTCAATTTGTATCAGATTAAAATGAAAAATACCGACCAAGTGAACTAATTTGTAAAGCATTATACCTGTAGTTGACAGGGACGTCTCCATAACCCCTGTAGCCCCCTCTCATAATGGGGGCTCTCTTATAAGACGGTGGAGGGTTGTACCCTGGGGGCTCCGACCCGGCCTCCTGTGCATAATAGTCCAGCCGGGGGTCTGCAGACCTGGAGAAGGGCAGAGGGGTCCTGTCCCTGGCCTGGAGGCCTATGGGCTCCGATCCAGACAGCATTTCACAGCTGCCCCGACTCTGCTGGTGCATCTCGTAGGACGGCGGTCTGGGGGGGCGGGTGAAGCGGGGCTTTGGCGTCGTACAGATCTGACTGGCGCTGGCCGGCCGTCCGTTCTCGGGCCACCTGGGGGCACAGGTGAAAGGGGGACGTGCGGACGGCGGGTGGCCGTTGACCCTTCGGAACAGTTCCTGCCCAGAGGAAGACATGTCGGCCTGGTGCAGGCCGTCAGGCTGCAGCATGCGGGGCAGCGACTGGGACTTGGCTTTGGTCCTGGGGGCCACAGCGCCCTCTGCGGTCCTGGAATGGAGCTGCTGCTGCTGCTGCTCCTGGGCCCAGCGCTCGCCCTCGCTCTCCGAAAGCTGCCGGCCGAAGCTCACCACGGGGCGCCACTCCTCGGTGCCCAGGCTCTGGCACTTCCTCTCTGCCGCCATCCTCCACTGGAGCAGGGCGGCCTCCCTTTCTCTGGAGCGGGCCTGGGCCTTGGCGTGAGCCTGGCTCTGGGCTGCCCAGCGCTGCCTCTCCCTCTGCTGCTGCTGCTGCTCCTCGGCAGAGCCCTCCTGGCCCCGGGGCGGCGGGGCCACCTCGATGCGGCCGGCCCCCACTCCCCCTCCCCGTGTGCCGCGGGGATCTCTGAGGTCAGCGTAGTCCAGCAGGACAGAGAAGTCCTGGCCCTTCCGTCTCCAGTAGGACACGTCTCTGGGAGGCCGACCCTGGGATGGGAACGCCCCTCTGGGACCATCGTAGATTCTTTAGGACAACCAACACGTACAAAGGGGCAGATTAGGATATCGGACCCTATAATGTATGTCAATCTGACCCATGAACCAGTTACATATCTCAACATGAACAGAACTCCACAAGCGTGACTCTAAACTAATCCTCATGGCGGTCTCCAAATCGTCGAAAACACAAACAGTAACCTGGGAACTGGGCTTGTTGTTGTCCATTGGCTCCACTAGATGGCAACAGTGGAGCAGAGGAGCCAGCGAGGCAGTGGGTGCTCTGCACGCCCCTGGACCACAGCTACTGAACACACACTGCTCAGTGAAGCAGCAGCTCCAGTCCACTGTGCCCTTCAACAGAGCACAACAACTCAAAAGGACAGCCTCCGTCCCACAGACGCATTCATTAGCCCCCGGTCGCCACGAGTCTGAC
>JAVQIZ010036019.1:0-13436 GCA_036023535.2 Galaxias brevipinnis
ACACAGAATGGGGATGGAGAGTGTAAGGGTTCTTGGCACACAGAGGACTCGGCACACAGAGTTTGTCTTTGGGATTAACCCTTTTATTATGCACAACCCCCAGCCAGGACTTTCCGCTCCTGCTCTATTGTTGCTGCCGGGCAGCATCCAGTTCTCCTCCCTCTCCATCAGTCTGTTGCTTATTGTGGGAGCCAGTTGTGCAGCCTTCTGGCAGGTCATACATTCCCCCGCTGAATCAGACAGACATCCTTTTATAGCAGCCCTCTTACTAATCACCAGATTGAACACACCTGTTTGCACTCTGGTGCCTCGTCAGAGGTTGCTACATCACCACCACAGCTCTCCAGCGCCCTCTACCGGATGGCTGTCTGCACAACCCTCACATTTATATTTATTTATCATATAATTTATTTATTATATAATCTGACATTCTCAAAAAAATTTGTTTTACGTCATCGGGTCATGTATGTTTTGAACTTACCTGCAGCTCCACTGAGCGGTTGAACTCTCTCTTCAGGATGTCCCTGACCTGGCCAAAGCCCACAGTAGAGCCTTTGGGCATGACTAAAAGAGACAAAGCGTGGAGCTGTTATTGGCATTCATACAACCTGGAGGAACAAATTCTACAAATATTAGCAAAGCAATGTCAATTGGGGCTGAGGTTAAGGTTGATGACCTTAATAGTTGGATTTTAGTGGATTTTAATAATGTTTTAGAGTTTTACCACACCAACACTATAACAGAATCTTTCATAATGGTCTGGCAATAGTATAATGTTAGCAAATATTAGTTAGGAAATTTATACAGAAATTATTTTAAATTATTAGATACATTTACAGGGAGAACATCTACTTTAAATCAAGCTCTTTAAATTGTATCCAAACTTTACAAGGCCACTGCAACACGGACTAAATAAAGACCCTGTTATGTATCCTTTTATCTTACCCACTCGGACTAGGTACATCTCAGGCTTGGTGACATTGCATAGGTACTGTCGGGCAGGAGGAATGTGTGCCATCCTGGGAGTGGTGACAGCGGGTGCCCGGGTTAAGCTGGTCAGCGTGCCGGGGGTGGTGGTGGTGGTGGTGGTCTTTGTTGTGAACCGGGTGTTTGGAAACCTTGTCCCGGGTGGTGGTTTTATCGTGATGGCACCCCACTCTTCTGAGTCTCGCCCTGGAGGTCTACCCGGAGCCTCAGGAGTGGTACGAGGGGGTACCTTGCCCGTGGTGTTGGAAGGGGGACGAGGGATGTGTTTACCTGGAGAAGGTAGGTAATCCTTAGGCTGAGGGGCAGGGGTCTCATTGGGTAGTCTGGTAGTGGGCTTCACTGTGGGGGTTGGTTTACCCTGGCTTCCCCAGAGAGTGGGTGAAAGGTCCAGGGGAGGGGTAGGCCCTAGCGACGGTCTCTTTGGCTCTCGACCTATTGGAGGCCCCGCACTAGGGAAGGGTGAAGTTGGATGAGTGTGTGTGTGCATGTGAGTGTGGCCATGTGAGTGGGAATGGGTGGTGGTAGCGGTTGGAGTAATGGGAGCTTTAAGGGTGCTCTGGTTGACTTTCTGCTCTGGGCCCGTCAGGTCTTCATCGCTCTCTCTGTGCTTCTCTCGTTCCCGTTCCTTCCCTCCTTGGCGCTCCCTCTCGCGGAGCCTCTCCTCCTCCCTCTCTCGGGTCAGGAGATTGTTGTAGTACTCCATGCTGTTCATGTCAGGCAAGAGCAACTCAGTGGGCTCCAGGGGCAGCATGTCCTCCGGGTCATACTCTTCCTCATCCCATGGAGGCAAGCCCTCGGCCCCGCCAGGGCGGGTGTGCATCCCCACCCTCCAAGGGGAGGTGGGAGTGGAGGAGGAGGGGGAGAGGAGCAGGCGGGAGGACAGAGGAAGAGTGGGGCGGGAGGGGAAGGAGGTGTCATAGGAAACCCAGTCGCTGGGGTCACTGGGGTCGTACGGATGGCTGGGCAGGGGCGTGGCTAAGGCCAACTCTTCTCCGTCAGGGACCATGAAAGACAGGGTCTCCAGGTAGTCCCCGGAGCCCCAGGCTTCCTCAAGGGAAGGCCCGTGGTCCCAGGGCGGAGGAGGGGTGAGTGTAGGCTGGCTATGGGGGGGGAGGGGTGGAGGGTGACTAGGGGACAACAGATCTGGGGGCCTGAGGAGCAGATGGATGCCCTGGGCACCCGAGTCTGCGTCCTCTGCAGATCCCACACCATCGTTAATCTGGTGACTGCTGTCTTTTGGGGGACTGCCTGCTGGGTGTCTGGGTGAGGATGGCAATGAGGATTCTCGTTTGGACCTTGACTCTGCTGTTCTGTTTAAATCCAGCCCACCTACAGAAGGAAGGAGTAGAGAGAGACAATGAAACCTTTGATCTAGAAAGAGAGTGTTTGAGAGTAATGTATGTGTCTGTGTGTTTGGCTTTTGAATAAACCAGCAGGCTGTGCTCAGTCCCTGCTGGTTAGAGTGAGACCCAGTTACAGTTACAACACCCTGTGGAGAACAACCAGCCAGCGGCAGTTATCATTCAAAGGAAGACACACATGAGAACACACACACAGACAGAAACATTTAGAAGAATCAGGAAGACATCTTAGGTTAGTGTAACATGCATAGTGAATGTTAAAATAAAACATTAAACAACATAAAAATATAAGGGAAGCATGGGGGGATAATTACTTTCAGCAAAAGTAAAAACAGCATAGAATAGCATAAATGTCCTTGCCTAATTATAGTAATTCAAATATTTGTTGCCAAAAAAAGCTGCTTTGAAAATACTGCTGGGAAAAAAGCATAGTCCACATGTTCTTGGTCAGGACACATGGCAAGTCTAAGTGCAATCAATACCCTACCTAAGAGCAGCTAAACTAATATGTAGTAAAGTTATAACTCAGAGAATCCTCATCCATCTAGCCTTGAGTGAGAGACTCGTTCATCTTGTGCCGGGTGCGTTGCCGTGGTGACGTAGAGCTTTGCGGCTGCATCACGTGCCGAGTGGTGACAGGCTCATTGGTATGCTGGAGACACCACACTCAGCTCAGAGGTATTCTATCTAGCCGACAGCACACGGTATCAGAACAGAGAATCGGCACACACACATTAAGAATAGGTGGGAGAGATAGGGGGAGAAATGGGAGGATGAGGACAGGCTAGTAGAAAGGATTGTGAGAGGAAAACTAAATTAGCCAGAGAAAAAGACATGAGATCAGATTGTGTTTCCATGTATAGCGTCTCACAACAGTTCTCAATCGATCCACACTGCTTTGATGACAATGATCTAATCACCAAAAGATATCTGCCCCCCACCCACCACCCACAGCCCACCACCTCGTCCTCCTATACCTGATGGTCCAATGTGAGTGTGTTATGAGTGTAGGTGAGACGGTTTGAGAAAGAGTCCCTTATTAAAGTAAGTGTGTTTGTGATTTTCTAAATTGCTGAAAAAACCCAATGTGCATTTGTCATAGACACTTCTGAGTCACTAAGACGAGGAGGTATGAATAAGGAAGAGCGTAGGTGGTATAAAAAAAGACTGGAACTGAAAAGATGACTTTGCGGTAGGATGAAGTTACAGAATGAAAGGGGTGTTAACCGTATACAGCAGTTGCATCCCTCTGGGTCCACAAGAAGATATCCAAATGCTTAGTATCCCAACCATATCATATGGAACAACCCCCTGCATTGAACTAATCAAACCAACTTACCGGCAACAGGTACACTTGACGTCGCTATAGAAACCAACACGCCAGCTATAAGCAGCAGTGCGCCTGATGTGCGCAGGCACGCTGAATTTCGGGGGTACATTCTTGATCCCGCACGCCCCAGGATCATAGGTTCCATGGAAGGCCAGTCAAATTGCGTTTACACGTCCGTGTGATGCCATTTCTCCTCAATGGGCCTCTCGTTTTGCCCGTAAACTGCACCTTTCTGGTCGGTCAAGTGGCCGTCCTGCACAAGAAAATAGAACAAAGTCTCTGATTCGTTGCCTTGTACTATAGGCCTATTTTATTCTTGTACACTAGCAGCTGAGCAAAAACAGGCCTCTGACATCTATTCCGTTTAATCACTGGCAGCATTCGCGCGTTCATACCTGGTTGACTGACCCCAATAAAGCCTAGTACCTATATCTCACATTCACATACTTTATTTATTACCGCACGGAGAAGGTGTTCCTATATAAAGATACCGACAGAAAATACCGTAATCTAGCTTAACTGTTGCAGTCCTTAATTATAAAGCATACATCGGAAATGACAAGAAATCGTTTTAAGCGACATAATAATGAAGTGTGCAAGGTGTAGCAGATTAATGTCACACATAAGAAAAAAAAAATAAAATGGTATTATGAAAAAGGCGGCAAGCATGATAAAGGTAGCCTATGCCTTTTCATACTGCAGCAGCTATAGAGAGGCTAATATGCTAAAACATGCAGCCTGGTAAAAATAAATACAAAGGTGGATAGACAACTCCATACACATTAAGACCAGAAGATACGACCCTTGTTACTCGCTCTAATGATTTAATTATTATTTCTTAAAAATGTAATAAAGCCTACCTGCCATTCTGGAGATGCGGTACGAGCGCGTCACGCCTCTCTCACAGCCGCGCAAGGCGCGTTCCCAGTTCCCACTAGATTCTTCTAAAATGGGATAGTGGGCTATTGCATTTAAAGCTGTAACGTTCTTTTAGAAATATGACTCCAAATAATACATTCCTGCAAGAGTATGCTTTGAATAGTACGTTTTAATGACCAAGTTGTACACTAAATGCTGCCCTTGCGATGCTTTTGGTGAAAAGTCAGTTCAGCTCTAGCCCTACTCAGTCAAATGATCGAACACATATCCGTTAAGCAACTCTTTATTCAAGCTACGTATCAGTATGTTTAGACTACCAGTCATCGCCCCATACCTACTGTCCATTGAAGATCCACATTTACAAATTAGATGGCACATGTACAAAACCCATTGTAAAACTGTGCCAACCGACCGTCCTAGTAGTGGGCTTCCCCGAGAGAAACATCGAGATAACAGAAATATATACAAGGGTGCATGCAAACCAGTTGATACAACTCCGAAAGAACAAATTGAAGTAGAAAGTGTATGGATGTATCTAGTGGAATCTACATATTAACATTATCAGCTACATATTGTATGATGAACCATCATTTGAAACCATATTGAGTGTACTGAAACATAATGAAGAAACACATTTTTCTATATGACACCATTCAGAAACATGAACATAGTCAATTCGTATCAACTATACATCTAAAGGCTGAAAGCATGTTAGAGATGTCATGGGGCTACAGTATACTACTTTGGTTATATAAGAGAGCTTAATGTTAAGTCTATTATGATTCAACTTTTTTTTTCAAAACATAAATGCAACTACAAACACTCGGCATTCAGTAACATCTCTGTAATTGCAAAGAAAACTTAATTGACCCTGATGCAATTGTTAGTACTGTGAAGGAAATCAAACAGTAAATAGCTGTGACTGTGAAATTAAACGGATTCGTTGCAAAATGGGATATCCACCATTTAAAAAGAAATGATGAACACTATTTTAAAAACCATGATTGTGATGATAGCAGAAATTATAATTATAAATTACTGTAAATAATATTCATTATGTTACAGTATAAATTATATTGATTAGTAGTAACTCTTGGTCACAAAATAATGAATTCATATATGTTTTTTTCATATAGAAATGGAGCTAAGATTTTCTTAAAGAAAACAGATGTAAGTTTGAAATTAAACTCTTTCCTTGATCCAAGCATATTTGTGAAATTAATTAAAAGGCACTCCTTAGTTAAGACTAGGACAGTAAAGTAAATTCCCTCTCTTCAACGCAGTGTTTTTTTCTCCACCTCACTGATAGAGATGAAACGTGGCCGACGACGCACTCTCCTTTTCGTGTTGTGTTTGGGATTCCGCTGGTACATGTCTATGAAGCAGTCAAATAGAAAGGAAGTGAGGAGTATTATAAATGAGGAAATTAGTGTAATCTTGACTAAGTACATTTAGATCCCTGACTTTTTAGCTAAGCTATGTTCGTGATACTCTATAGGGCAGCTCAGGAGGTCTGTTACCTTGGAAACTAAGGTAGTACTGGCGGTGACCCTTCATGACCGTGACCTCTGCCGAGGAATCGGTGAGGTAAGCCTCCTCCAACTCCCTCGACGTCACGGAGGTCACACGCTGCTTATCATCCTGACCACAGCACAACGTGGTATTATCATAGTGACACACATACACAGAAAAACAATCCCAAACACAAAATTACTACAACAAAATTTGAAATAGGAATCAACTACAATCAGAGCAAAACTTACAGGCATTCCATATTCAATCCAGTTCTCGTGGTCACCCTTGTAGAACCATAGCCACTCAGTGGTTAAAATGTAGTGCACCGGCTTCGTTACAGAGGACACTGTGGAGAGGCGACGCACAGGGTCGGACTCTCGTGTCATAGTAAGGAAGTCCACGGGTCTCGCGCCAGGACTGAAAAAGCAACAAGAAAGCAAGACCATCATAATGGATTAATTTAGAGAATAATTTCAAAGTAACTTGACATATCTACAATACGTGCCCCCTCACCTTTGTGTTTTGCGAGGGTCACAGAAGGCCCTCTCAATCTCCTCCATATGCCTAAGATCTTTCCATTCTCCATCAAAAACCTCCCATTTGTAGGGCAGGTTAAAGTGCACACGAATGCACTGGTCTAGCAACATACACAAACTTACAACTAAATTGCACATTCATAGATGGTTAACAAAAGTAAGAATGAATAAATATTTTTAACATTATACAAGCTTGAAAGTTATTTATTTTTCAAAAAGGGGTTGGGGTTAGTTGTGGGAAGAAAGCTTACCCTGAAATCTACAGTTCCTGCGAATAAAGTGGAGGCAGATATCATTCCTCTCATCTGACCGAACTCTAACTAGAGGTCTGGACACAGGTTCAGGCTCTTGTTCTGATTCAGACACAAACAGACGATCACAAACACGCACTGTTTCACATGTGAACACCAATAAACTAGATGCATGGAAAGCATGATGATGCCCTTGCCCACCTCTAGGAGCGTATGATGTGGATGTGGTAAGGTAATTGATATTTTGATAGACAAAGGGCAGGTCGTGGATGACGTCCCCGCTGAGGCCCCTCTCTTCTAGCATGTGGCGGCCATGTTGGTCGATGATGTGCTGCCGCTTACACTTGTGCCCAAACATACAGTCGCCCTGCACATAGTGCATGCATAGATGCACCTTGGAGCAGTTGTCTTTGAAGGTGCATGCACCATGAGGCCCCGAGCCCTTATTGTAGTGGGAACAAACCTGAGTGAAGCACATAGCAGCAGGCATTAAAACACATCACTGCAACAACACATAAACAAAGTTTAGTGCCTTTGGGAGGCATTTTTATAGAAAAAATAAATCAAACCTCACGCATCAGAACAATTTACTTTACCTCTCCGGAAGAGGACACTCCCCCAAGGTCAAATTCACATCAACAGGGTAGATTTTTATTAAATATGTTCTTTTTTTTGTTTTGTTTTTATTTATTTTTGTTCAATTCTCTTTTCTTTTTGGTTAATAAAACAACTTGTTCCTCGGGTCCATCACGGCTTCTCTTCCTTTGGTCATTGATCTTCAGCCACATTGGGCTCAAAACGTTTTCATTGAACTTTCTTTTTTGTTGAGTAACTTCATCGATTTAACATTTGTGGGTTATTTTGGTTAAGATTAAAGAACTGGCCACAATACTTTCAATACTTGTTTCTGGCAAGTAAAACTGCTTCACATTTGCAGATGTAGCATCCAATCAGACAGCAGGATTCCCCTTTAGTACTGTAAAGCTACATCTACATTGCTATTGTAAATGCCTGGCTATAACCTACACTAGTTATTCCCGCCTCAGAGCGACTGATCACAAGCGCGAGTGACAGACAAAACATTGACTTGAATTTATGAACTCCTAAACAGAAAGAGTAAACTCAGAACACCGCTGCATGTGCAGTGGGAAGAGCGACACAAACCAGCAGAAGCACCTGTAATGCAGAAACGGCCCATATTTATAATGTCTCAATCTGAATGATAATAAAAAGTTATACAGCTATACAGTATGAAACAAAGCATGAAACAAGTATTGTATCATCATTTTCTATCTGCACGTGTGTCCAAGTAATCCCGTGAGGGATGGGACGTGGTAACACACCTGGACACGAAAATAAAAAATGTATTCATTCAATTCATTCATTCATAGCAGTGAACAAAAAAGAGGCAGGAGTGTTTTTTATCACCAACTTACAAATACTACTGTACAATTAAAGTCAAAATCAGGTTTTATGGGTTTGGACATGGTCGGGTACTGAGCCAAAGTTTTGGAAAATTGTGTGTGTGTGTGTGTGTATGTGTGTGTTACCTCAGGTAGCAGGGTAGGGTCGTTTTGTAGCAGCAACAGGAATAGGTCGTCCTCATGCAGCTCATGCAGAGTGCACTCCCTCAGAAGTGGATGGTTGTGTTCAGAGTGCACGTCATGGGAGAACTTGCATGGTTTCCTACCGGCAAATAACAACAGTGCACTTAGCTACATGTAAGCCATTAGTACAAATCAATTGGTGGTTTGCTGGACATACTGCCAGTGCCAGTCCATTAATTCAGTAAATTATCAAAGTCAGATTTTTAATTACGTTCAGAAATGTGTTGATTACTAACTAAAAAATGTTTTAAGATAATAAATCAGATATTTATCAAAGCGTTATACAGTAGATAGGCAATCGAACAGCCAAGGGGGCGTAACATTGCATGCACTTCCTGATTCCTGCTACCTTGTTAGCTATGGATAAAAAACACAGATTTCTGTATCCTCTGTCTACAGAGTGAATGCTACAAATACCAACCCTCACCTGCCTTTCCCATATCTGCAGTTTCCATAAACAAAATATTTGCACAAATGTAACTCTTGGCAGTTAAAGCATTCCTGTTTGGTGTAATTCCTGCAGAGACGCAGAGACGTTTTCGCTACAATCGTACAATCAGCTCCCCATTCCTCCGTACAGTCCTTGTTCTTCACCACCACAAATCTGGGACACTTCTTCACTATGTACCAAAACTCATCTTCGGTAATGTCAAAACGCTGAAATACTTTTCTGTGCAGTTGCAGGAGGACCATTGATCCTTTGTTACTGCATAGAACACTCGTAGCATGATGAATTACTCTAGCAAAGCTGCTGTTAGACATTTTGGAAACAGGAGAGACAAATAACGGAAGCCCCGCAGTAGTGTCATTTGGTGGAGCATGCTATTCCACTTTCCCCCACTGAGGAGCAATGGAGGGGACTAGTTTATTTTGGGACGCCTGCTGCCATGATTTTCATCATCTTTGCAGAATGCCAGGAATTGTACTTTTTCAATGACGTGCATTTTCACGTATTTTCAGTATTAATTTCTTCCATCATATTCCGACCTCTTACCCCTAACCCTGAAAATAATGTGGTGGGCTACACAAGGGCTTAACCCAAAATGATTTACGCACATAGCCATTGCACCAATTGTAGAAATATTTAGCCTTAAAAATGAAAACATGGAAGCTTGAACTGTATCTTTTTTTTATTATAATAACACAAATGTTATTATTCCCAAAAAAAGTTTTACAATCGCAAGTCTTGCAACTCTTGTTGTTATAGGCACCTACTTTTGGAAGAAATCAATGCAAAATGATTTATGCACATTTTACGCATATTTCTTTTTATTATAAGGAGATAACAATATTTACAATTGCAACTCTTGTTGTTATATATGGAGGACCAAAGCTGCCAAAATTTAAAATAAATACATAAATAAAAAATCACAAAAAAGTTTAATAAAATGCCATGGATTGTATTTTCCTTTGTATTATAGCCCCTATTATTTACTTTCCTATTTACATTTCTTTATTGCTATATACGTTTCCTTTTACATTTGCTTTGTATCTAGACTATATTTCTGTATCTAGACTATATTTCTGATCGATTACAGACATACAGTACTGTGCCTAAGTTTTAGGCAGGGGATGCTGTTTTGAAGGCGAAGGGTGGTCACACCAAATGTTGATTTGATATAGATTTGCTTTTTCCTCACTTTGTATTTTATGAATTGATAAAGTAAAATAAACAATTAACATTATTATTTTTATTAATTGGTTTTCTAACTTTAAAGACTTCACACCTGCCTAAAACCTTTGCACAGTACTGTATTACTAGAAAGAAACTGAAAAAAACTTTTCTCATATGTATAACCCAAACCCATTTATACCATGGTAATTAATAACTCGTTTGTTCTGTGGTCAAAAGTTGTTTTTAAATTTTTTTTTCTTCTTTTTTTTATCTTTCAAATAGCAAGCAAAAAGCGCAAGAAAGGTGAATAAAGGAGGGAATTTTATTTCACTCTGGGGTCATGTCAGACAGGGTTCTGGTAGCCCAATGGGAATTTTTATTGATTTATTTATGATTTACAAGCAACTTGTTTTAAGGGTTCTAATAATTATTTAATCGAAGCATATTAAACTCTGCTTGTAAAATCGTTTATTCTACTTGCCACATCTGAAAAGATGAAAACATTACACTGATGGGATGTAATGTCGCAGCGCATTTCCTGGTGCACTGTGATTACGATACAGCGCCACCACATCAATGACTGCATGATGCCCCAACTCGAGTTGCAAATGACAGAAATCTACCAATTGCAATGTTTGTTAGAAAGTAGGGTTTTCTGTTAAGACACCATCAAGTAATTCTCTATGCAGGAATAACCATGTTGAATAGAGGCAGCTGTACAACATTTGGTTTTATTCTGCCATTTCCCTAATACAATTATTTTTCTCAAACCTATGTTGTCTGTCAGTTGTTCGGAGTATTTATTCAGGCTAGACCAAAACTCAATACAAAATGTTCACAGATGTCGTAGACCAAAGTTACAAAAAAGTTTTTTTTGAAAAGGCTTTGCCTTGAAAATGGTGTGCAGGATTTATGAACATTGTTTAAGGTTCATGTATGTAGTCATTTCTCTTTAAAATATGCAATTTTCCAAATTTGTATTGTAACAGGTGAGATGGCCAAGAGTGATCAACAGAAAAGTCGTGGCATTACATTTGCTGAGCAGCAAATGCTGCGACATGGTTGGGAAAAAGGTAACACATTTTGTTCTAATGCTAATTTCGTAGGCTCCCACATTTAATTTATCTAAGCTGTCTGCCAGTTCCCAGCTGTCATAGCATTCTTAATATTAGAGCTGACATTTTTCTTTAAGGCAAAGGCCTTGGGCGAAATGAGAATGGAATCTCGGAAGCTATCAAAGTCAAAGTCAAGTGTGACAAGGGAGGGGTACGTATTAGTACAAGACACCTAAAATGGAAGGTGATTTGTTAGTTCTTGTCTTTTACGATGTAGTTCAGTATTGATCTTAGTTGTTTGACATTTAATACAAATCACTATGTACTACTTTTTTTTTTAGGTGGGACATCGAGAAGGGGAGAAGTTCACCTTCCACTGGTGGGACCATGTTTTTAATAAAGCTTCCTCAAATCTGGAGGTGGAATCTGACCAAGTAGGTCCTCAGAGACATGCCTACGAAACAATACAGGACACATTAAGAAGTATTTTACCATTGAAATGTTTTTAAAATGATTGCTTGCTGAATATATTATTTTATAGAATATGTCTAAGATACCGGAATCGAACCTGGGCCACTGCGTCAAGGTCTAGCCTTTATGGTGTGCACCTTAGCCTGATGAGCCACCGGGGCGCCCCATACTTAACTATTTTTCACGTTTCATCTTAATTCCATGTCTCCCCGAGTTGTCTCGATGCATCCTGATTGTTTTACCATCAATTTGATATGTTTTACCATCAATTTGATAAGCTTTTGACATGTTGGTGAATGTGCCATTATGGCAGTACATTGGGCCTCATTCGCCAATATCTTACAACATTTTTCTCGCCAATTTGTTCTTACACTTCTTAAGAAAGGTCTTCGTTGGATTCATGACGTGTTCTTAAAACCCCAGAATTGTTTGCACATGTGTTCTTAAATTCATGAATACCATTTCTTTGCTAATCGAAAGCTTGTGATAGTTGTTGCTAATTAGCATAGGTAAACACCCTGCCAATCCTCATAAAAGGGCATGATACTGCAGGGCTGTGGGCAGAAATTGAAAAGAAAAGTTGGGAGAGAAGTCATGAATGCTAAATGAAAATCTAATTTAAAGGAGTGAACTGCTGCAACAAGTGAACAGCAAACGAGCTTTCATATTCAGTAGCGTCAATAGTGGATGTAAAAGAACAAAGATTCATGTGATGCTGTTAGGCTACTCGTTCAGTGATCCGGAGAAGGGCACATGACCGTACCTTGGGCAACACCTAAAAAAATATATATATATATTGTCTGTACGTATAAAAAAAAGGAAGTTTTTAGCGCATTTTTCAGGACTCAAAAGCGCTTTACAAATTGGTCGACAATTAGGTACACACGACGAATGGATAGACAGCTGTCACACAGCAATCAGTCTAGGTGGTACTACGGTAGTCAATGTACTCACCGAACATATCGCGACAGACAGACAGACAGACTCCTGTTTAATTGGCTGTGCTTTAGTCGGGGCATTGATGGTAGTATTAAGCCATGTTTTTAAGTGGGAGGAAACCGGAGCATTCGGTGGAAACCCACACAAACATGGGGAGATCATGCAAACTCCACACAGAAAGGCTCTAGGGTCAGCTGGGGTTCGAACTAAGGACCATCTTGCTGTGAGGCAGCAGTGCACGCTAACCACTGAGCCATCGTGCTGCCCAAGTATAGGGGCAGGGCCCAAGTATATAAGTATAGTGCATGAGACAAGTCTGTTATGGTGAAGGTCCTAAGTTGCTGTTGTTTTACTGTACCAAAGCACCTTCGTTACTAGCCTATTTCTATCCTTAGTCTTGTTAGCTGACTAAATGTATTAACACTCAGCCAAGTTATTATGTATGTTTTCCTATTGCCTCACTGTCTGGTATTCAGCTTGCGTCCACTTTTCTTTATTCATGTGAGTTGCAGAACAGAGGCTCTGGTCGGGTTGGCACGGGGTTGGGAATTCAGATAACAGATTCGGTCCGGACTTTAGATTCAGTCCACAAGTTTCCGGTCCGGTCGTGCTTGAAATTTTTGTCATCGAGAACTCTGCACATTGTAATGAGGTGGATTATAGTGTTAGGAGTATGGTCTTTTAAAATGAAAGAAGCACTTCACTATGTAAAATAATGAAAAAATATAAAAAATATTGTAAAAACATTGTTTAAATCCAGTAATATTTTACAACTAGAAATGCATTTCCCTGCGCAAATGCGATGTGATGCATCACAGTTATTCGACTGACCGCCTCTGCGCGCAGAACCTACCCCAGCAGCACAAGCGGACTGCGGTCCAAACCCTGTT